>JASSKH010000017.1:5209360-5369360 GCA_031763025.1 Macrocystis pyrifera | reverse complement strand
TGTCGAACAGGGCAGCCGTTCGGCCAGATGGCCTCCCGGCCGAACTCCTAAAATTCGGCCACCCCGTATTCGCCCAGTGCATTCACAACATCCTTGTCCACGTTTTTTGTAACGAGAGAAGTCCCCCAGCAATCGAAAGATGCGATCATCAAGGTCCTTCGCAAAAAGAAGGACCGGACCGGTTGGTCGCAACAGCTACAGAGGGATTTCGCTTGCTGCCCACGCAGGCCAACTGTTGTTGAAAATAGTCGCGTCCCGCCTTAGCAACAACTGCGAAACCGAGGAAATACTCCCGGGGGAACAACATTGAAAGCTCTCGCCCCGCACAATCAACGATCGACAAGCTGTTCGTCGTGCGCCGGTTGCAAGAGCTCGGACGACAGAGGAAAATCCCCTTGTACATGTTCTTCATCGATCTGCAGAAAGCGTATGACTCTGTCGACCGAGAGCTGCCGTTGAAGGTGCTCACACTCTCTGGCGTCCCAACCAAGATGATTACAAAAATCCGCAACTTCCACGAAGGCATGCGGGCTCGCGTGAATACGGACGACGGTGAGCACCCGGGATGGTTTGGGGTGACGCAGGGGGTGCGGCAAGGCTGCGTGCTATCACCGTTGTTGTTCAACGTGTTTTTCGCTGCTGCGTTTCACGTTGTACTGATACTCTTCAGCAAAGACGAAGCCATCGTAAGGGATTCGCTTCACCTCAACAAGCTTGGAGTAGTCGGAACAGAGGAGCAGGAGCCGTTGGCATGCGTGCGAAGGGCTGTGTGGGGCATGTTGCGAGCCGATGATACTGGAATTGTCTCGAAGTCGTCTGAAGGATTTGCTGAAACGATGACAGGTCATTGTGACTGTCTTCGAGGCAGCAGGCCTCACGGTATCGGACAAGAAGACAGGGATGATGCCGCTACGAACACCGGACCAGCTAACCCTAGCCCCACCGCTCGTCATCGAAGCAGCAGGTCGAACGTTTACACAGACGGTCCAGTTCTTATACCTAGGCATTATCCAGCTCGAAACCGACCGACGAATCCGTCTCATGCGGGCATGCCTCAAACGCTTCGGTCCGGAGTTGAATGATAGGACGACCGCCGCGCCTTGTCTGAAAGTCCGCATGCCGAAGGCCGGGGTGATTGAGACTGTGCCGTACGGGTGTGTGACTTGGACCCTCCGAGGGAAACACTTCGCCATGCTCCAAACGGCTCACCACCAAGTTCTCTTGCGAGTCATTGGCTTCCCGCGTCGACTTGCTACCGACCACACCACCCTCTCGTACACGAAGGCCCTCAAGATGACACGTTGCGAGAGCATCAAAACGAACATCCGTAAACGGCGGCTCTTGTTTGCGGGGGCCGTGGCGCGGCAAAACAAAGAGCGATTGTCCAGTCGGGTCATGTTCGGGACGATGGCTGGTGGGGAAAACTCGAGACCTGTCTGATCATTCAAGACTTGGCAAAGATGCATAGTTGAATACCATAGGGAGTTCCGAGCCACCGACGTATCAAATGAACACTCCCCCTTGGTGTTTGGAGTAGAGACCGCGCTGTTGTTCACTGCAGCACTAAAGGCGGGTAAGTGGTACAGGGGGGTCTTCGAAGCAGCCCAACGGTTTATGGTGAAGTGGCACGAGGATGGGGTAAAGCTGAGTAGAGAACGACGCGCATTCGTTGTGAGTGGTGCCCAAGGGAATGGGGGGAAGGGGAGCAACAGGAGGAGTAGAAGGAAACCCGACCAAGGGAATGGGGCAGAGGGGGGGCAGCAAGAGGAGTAGAAGGGAAACCACGGTGGACGAAAGTAGGATGGAGACGGCAGACAGGGTAGCGAGGCACCAGGCCGACTACGTAGTAGGTGGAACATGTCTATGCTACTCGTACTGCCAACTGCTACAGCGGTTTCGAACATGAAATTTCTTTCTTTCATTCTTTTCCTCTTCTTTGTTGTGTTTTGATCCTCCGTGTGTGTTTTTTTTTTATAAACCTTTCTTGCTTTTTGTCCTTACGAAACAAGTCTTATTTCGTGGGTGGATGACGAGCCTGTTTTGTTTGTTGTGTATTGCCCGACGCATCCTCTTCGGGGGTGGGGCACGGTTGACGAAAGTGGGAAGGAGACGGCAGACAGGGTAACACGGTACCAGACCTACACGTGAGAAGAATCTGTCTACACTACAAGTACTCGTACCACAAACTGCTGCGGCTGTCTAGAGGGTGTTTTTTTTGTTGTGCTTCGATTTGCCTGTTGTTTTCTCATGTTCTTATAGTCTTAACTTGCTCTGTTTATAAGTGGTGGTATTATTGTTTGTTTTGCTTGTTTCATTGTGTCTGCCACATCTCCTTCGGGGGGGTACGACACGTTTTTGCTTTGTTTTTTTTTGTTTCTTTCGGTTTTTCTCTCTTTCAACGCAACAAGTTATTACTATAATTATAATATGTGTGTCGTGGTTGTCGTGTCCTATGTATTACAGGGGACCATAGTAAATAGGTCCAAATATTGTCAGTAAAAATAGGTAAATATATATGTTTTGTGTGTACCATAGGTCCTATTTACTATGGTCCCCCGAAAAAGGACGATGACTTGTCACTGCCTTGTATATTGTTTACTCTATTTTAACACTACGTACTGTAGTTGTAGGATCGCTGTGTGGTGGTTTTGTGACCACAGAGCTTGCATCTCTCTATTAATAGGACCCAAGAATCGGCACGGACACTGGTTGCGCTGGTACATAGGAAGAACGGTCCAATGTGACAAACACACGCAGCCACAACCCACTGACGATCACGCATGGCTTCGCTTGTCCATCTATTTTACCTACTGCTTGTACAGAAAGGAGTACGTATCTACAGCAGCAGAATGCCCGCCACAGCCGCAGCAACAATAGATCAAGCGGCACAAGAGTACACAGCAGTTTTCTTTATCTCCAATCTCCAACCTCCGACCATCATCGCTTGCGTTGCGGTCGTCGTGGTGCAATCGCAACCAACAACAACAGCAGTAGTGTTTTGCTCATCACACACAAACCTACAGAGCAACAAAACAGCGGAACAGCAGTCCTAGGGTGAAGAGGAGGAGGAGGAGGAGGAGGAGGAGGAGGAGGAGGAGGAGGAGGAGGAGGAGGAGGAGGAGGATATACGAGGAGAGGAGGAGAGCTTTTCTGGATCAGGGAGAGAGAGGGTTACTTCGACAGAGGGGAAGTGCTGCTGAGCCCACAGCTGTCACGCACGCAGCAAGCGGTATAGGAGGGCACACAGAAAATAGAGGTAATTATTATTACCGGTATTTATTTTCCGAATTCGGTACGACGTACATGTTGTATGCAGACGATGCAGGAATAGTCTCGAAGTCGGCGGAAGGCCTTGCGAGAATGATGACAGTCATCGTGACTGTCTTCGAAGCAGTAGGTCTCACGGTATCCGAGAAGAAGACAGAGACGATGCTCCTACGAACACCGGATCAGCGTTTACCACCTCACCGCTCGCGATCGAAGCTGCAGGCCAAAAGTATAAACAGACGACCCAGTTTTTGTACCTAGGAGGCATTATCCACGAGAACGCTGACCTCTCCTTCGAAATCGAGCGACGAATCCGTCTGATGCGGGCATGCCTCAAACGGTATGGTCCGGAACTGTACGATAGGACGAACGCACCGCTTAGTCTGAAAGTCCGGATGCTGAAGGCCGAGGTGATTGAGACCTTGCTGTACGGTTGCGTGACGTGGACCCTCAATGCGGACCACTTCGCCAAGCTTCGATCAGCCCACCACGAAGTCCTTCTGCGAGTCATTGGTTTCCAGCGCCGACTACGCACCGACCACACCACCCTCTCGTATGCGAAGGCGCTCAGGATAACACGATGCGAAAGTATCGAAACGACCATCCGTAAACGGCGACTCTTCTTTGCGGGGGCTGTGGTGCGGCAACACGAGGGGCGATTGCCCAGTCGGTTGATGTTCGGGACGATCGCTGGTGGGGGGAGCCCGAAACCAGGCGGGCAGCCTAAGACTTGGCCTAGGGCAATTGCTGAGGACCTTAGAGTGTTCAAAGCCTCAGAGGGATCAACGGAAGACTCCCCCTTAGTCTTTGGAGTTGGGACCGCACTGTGGCCCACTGCAGCAAAACAGACGGGAAAGTGGTACCGGGGAATCCTCGAAGCAGCTGAACAGTTCATGGGCAGGTGGCACGAGGCTGAGGCAAAGCTGAGTAGACAGCGCCGTGCATCCGCTGCAGGTAGTGTTAGAGGGAATGGGGGGAGGGGTAACAGCAGGAGGGGTAGAGGGAACACCGTACAAGTGTATAGGGGCAGGGGGGGGAACAGGAGGAGTAGAAGGGAAACCGCGGTAGAAGAGAGTAGCAGAGAGACCGCAGATAGGGTAGCAAGGTACCAGGCCGACTAATAGGTTGGACGTTTCTTTGCTACTCGTACCGCCAACTGCTGCGGCCGTTCGGTATGCATTTTGATTTTTTTCCCTTCTTATCCTTATGAAAGAAGTACTACATAGTGGGTGGGTGACGAGCGTATTTTGGCCCACTCACTATTGCTCTTTTTACTTAGTTAAGTGTTCACCGGGATGCATAGTCCCCCTTTTTTCCTTCTCGTATCTTTCCCCTTGCACGTCCCTTTTGGCTCATGCTCGGGGTAAGTATGTATGTGTCTGAGCTTTGGCTTCCCATTTTATTTATTTATTTGGGATTCTTCTCCTTTTCTTTTTCTTTTTCTTGTTCTTTTTCGGTTTGGTTTTTTCGTTGCTTCTCTTTCTTTATGGTGTATTTTGGTTGCTGGCGTATGTATGTATGTTGTGTCGGCCGCACCTAGTGCGAAGGCATGGTATTACGTAGGCTATTAATGCATTACGGTGTGTTATCTCTGTGTCGTAGTCTGTGACCACAGAGCTCGTATCTTTCTAGGGTGAAGAATCAGCACGGACACTGGGCTTGCTGGATGTCGACGAGTAGAAGAACGGTTTAATGTGAAGAACACACACACAAAGTATAATACGACGAAATTGAAATTCAAAATCCAGCAGCCCAGCAGTCCAGTTCGTATTCGATCCAGGGTCCAGGGTTTATCGCGCAGGCTTTGTCGTCCTTTGGTCGCCCTCTTTCTCGCAAAACACGCTCTATACACGACCGAGGATATGCCCGTAGCCTAACTGTCTCCGCGCACTAGCAACGACACGACCAATACTGACATGGGCAGCATTAAACCTAAAGTGCACTGCCCCGTCTGTCGGTCCACTACGTAAGCACTGACCTCGCTCAAGGTGGAAACAGCCGCGCCCGACATGGGCTTCCCGCTCGTCTCTGCACTGCAGATCTCCCCCACGCTGAAGTGCAACGCCGCTCTCAGAGCTGCCTCGTCGGTCTCGCGCTCGCCCCCAGGGTCCATGTTGAACTCATCGTCTGAATCTGCAACGTCCATCGCCAATCACCGATCTTTGAGACGACAAAACACGAACCTCCACCCTCAGGAACAACTGATCAAACAACCTTGTGGTGTGAAAATAGCTTTTAGTGTGTGTGAGGTGTGAGAAAAAGTGTTTCAATTATATTGCAAGGGATGTTTTGGTAGGGGATGAAACAGCACAGCACTCTCGGCATCGCAGCAAACATGCGCCAGATGCAGGCTGTGCGGGAGGTGGCTGTGGTGGAGACTTCCTACCGTCACCGCAAAATACCTGTCGCCTGTCACCTGAATCATTCGTTTCTCCCGCTGAAACGGCCAGTTCTCGTCCCTCTGACGAAGCTCGAGGTGCGACAGCAGTACTACTTCTTCTGCCGTCGTAAGGCTTTCCAGTAACGTACTCGGTGCATGCTGCTATATACCCCGTGTGCTTCTGTAGGTTTGAAATATGGCGTTTCAAGCAGGAAGCACTCGCCGAGGCTGCCACTTGGTGCAACGGTGGGCCCTCGGAATCCACGCCGCGGCCACTCCTACCGCAGCCACCACCACCACCGCAGCAACAGCAGCAGTAGCAGCGGCATCGCTGCCTGCGGTATCATCACCGGCAGCGGCATCACCCGTAGTAGCATCGCCGCCGGATAACTCAGGCGGCGGCAACGGCGGCTCATCACGCCCAAGACTAGTCGCGCCCGTCAGTATTCAACTCAGTAGTTGGCATCGCCCGGGGCAGCGTATTCGACGCGCAATGCATGGCATTAATTCTTCGGCTGCCCGGTTGTCGTCTTCTGGATCGGGTTGCAAGAATTCGGCGGCCGACCTGGTGGAGATGATGCGACGGATCGTTCACTGGGGAGGGCGGGGAAGGAGGCAAGACAACGTGCCGCCGGAGGTGGGTTTCCACACCAGTCGTGCTGCACGTTTGTTCCATGATGTGCGTGTGAGAGAGAGAGAGCGGGAGGGGGGAGAGGCGGGCGTACGCGTGCTCATTTTTTGCTTGCCTTACGTAGTCATTTGACCATTGACCAAGCATCCCAGTCGAGAGGCTGAGCACCGGGGCGGGGGACGGGACGGGCGGCGAAACCGCTAACTTGCTTCGTAGCAGACCGCACTTCCTCCTTCTTTCTGATACTACTCTGTGCTCGATATCTGTAGCTTCTCATGGTCTGCCTGTGCTACTTGCTGCTGCTGCTGCTGCTGCTGCTGCTGTGATAACTCCGTTCTGTGGTCGTCGTCGTCGTCCTTTGTTGTTCGATCGATCCCCTTGGTCGACGCTGACTTTTAGTTATTTCGTTATTTCCACCTGCTACTCTTAGGCCGTTTCCTATGCGGTTCGATTTTTGAGCTTCAGATTTTGACCCGATGGCATTTTCAGATGTGAGCTTGACAAATCGAAAGGGCCTTCCTATGCGGAAAAATCAGATTTATTGTGCGTGTAGAGATTCGAGCAAACGCCGAGACCAACTGCTGTTTTTGTGATTTTGCGCCGCAAAGAGACGCGCTGGGTGCGCTGCCCTGTGCGTAGGACCCAAGCGTCCGAGCCCACGCTGACTGCCTCTAGTCTGGTGGCGAAGAGATGTGGCGAGTGTGCTAGAGTCAACCTGTCTTGGTATTTTGTGTTTGATTTTGTGACTTGACTTGCTGCTGCTGCTGTACAGCTGCAGTGTGAGTCTACGAGTACGTATCCACGGAGAGGCGCGTGCCGAGTGCTCTTCTCTTGGTCTCTAGGCCCGAGCCCGCGCCAGCCGACTCTAGTCTGGCCACGGAGGGACGCGCCGTCCGCGCGTCGGGCGCGAAGCAACGTCGCTATACAGCTGTATCACCATCCAACTCATCGATCGTTCCGCTGCTGTTTGCTGTCGTGGATAATATCTTGAATTTAGAGATCATGCCATTTTTCGATTTGAAAATCTGATGACCCAGGTCGTCGGATTTTGGGCCAAAATCCGACGACTTGGGTCATCGGATTCTCAAATCGAAAAATTTCCGGTCGGATTTTGCATAATCGGACTGCATAAGTAGGGTCATTCGATTTTGAGATCGAAAAATACAAATCTGAAGCTCGAAATCGAACCGCATAGGAAACGGCCTAAAAACTGAAAAACTGAAAAACTGATTTCTTGAATATACCGGTATTCTCGCGCGCACCGACGCGCGATACGTGGGACTGACAGTTGTACCAGTAATAGTATGTACCAGGTACATCATGCCGCAGAAACAGGCGAGAGTATTCGGTGAGAGTATTTTGATTGGTCAGTCACGGCCTTGGTCGTTGGCCGCTTGCCTTCTACCGCTTGTAGCTAGACATGTTATTGTAGGTAGACCGGTCTTTCTGGGCACGTCAATGCCTATTTTGGCTTCAACATACTTGAAGTTTCAGTGGATGATCTATCTGTAGATCATCTGGTTCGTCACGTGCTGTTATGAGAGTTTGTGCAGGATCTGTGCATAGTACAGATCCAGCGCAGGAAATATGTGCTACTGCTGTAGATCATGCAGATTGTACGGGTCCCACCCGACAACATGAGCTGCTGCTGTAGATCGTATCCTGTGTACAAGATCGGGAATAGATCCGCCTCTTAAGGAAAATATCTAGATAATTAAGTGGGAATCGATGATCTGCTCGAGGTGTGGAAACTTCGCCTTCCACACTCTCTACAAATCATTCGCGTTTGCCCAGTATTGTATGCTGACTACATTATCAGTCAGTTCGTGCCTCTCGCCAATTTGTCTGTCTCTACGTTCGTTCTGTTGAATTTTGCCGCTGATGCTACTGCTACTGCTGTTCGTAGGTGGTGAAGGTGTTGTGCGCTCGGTACTCGCAGCTGGATGCGGCGGGCAAGGAGGAGCTCCTTCACAGCCTGGCAAGGTAGATCGGGGGCGACGGCGGCGGCGGCGGCCGGGGGGTACTCGATATCATGCGCGGCCGTAGTCGTATGACCATAATAGACCCTCGCATCCCTACAATGCCGGGACGGATGGGGGGGGGAGGGGGTGTACTCGATAGGAGAGATGTACTCGATATTATGCATGGCCGTAGTCGTATGACCATAATAGACCCTCGCATCGCTACAATGCCGGGACGGAGTACATCGGGTTTTGACGACGACTAGGCATAAACCTTGCTTGTTGCACCAAGCCCGAAGCGTTGTGAGATGTTCGGCGGTTCGAGGGGTAGGTATTGCAAGCGGCAAAGAGCAGGTGCGTATTTTTACCCTTTTGGCCACCCAAAGATGACCTATCTACTGTATATGTATTACGGGGGACCATAGTAAATAGGACTACATGTTGTTAGTGAAAATAGGGAAATATATAGGTTTTTGTGGTACCGTAGGTCCTATTTACTATGGTCCCCCGTAATAGTAAAAGCTAATATGTTTGGTATTATCAACCGCATATGGGTAATGTGAGCCTTAGCGTGCATTGTACTATTACGAGGGACCATAGTAAATAGCGCCTACGGTACAGACAAAAACCTATATATTTCGCTATTTTTACTAACAAAATTTGGTCCCATTTACTATGGTCCCCCCGTAATAGTAGTTCGGACACTAGATTCATCACACCCCCAGACAACCATTCATCCATCTGTCGATGCTGCACGTATCGGTGATTTTGTATCGTCACATGTTCCTTCTGGAGTGATCAAAGGGTCTAGCCCTGACGGTACGTATCGTTGTCCGTAGTCCGCAAGCAGTATGGTATGATCCGACACTATATCTGCACTCTTTTGTTTTGAAAAAAGCGATCAATGAAACTTTTTCTGAAAAAGAAACGGGAAAATACAATAAACGACGGGGGAACAATAAAACGAAGAAATGAGGAATAAAAAAAAAAAAAGCAAAAAACGAAACGAAAAAAAAAGGACCAAACGAAAGAAAGCACGACAACATGAAAAACGAAAAAGGACTGGCCTCTTCGCTCCTGGTTGTTGCAGAGCCGAGTCGAGCCGACCGGATACAATCGGGGATCGATTTTTCGCAAATAATGGCGTTGAGAAGACATAAAACATTCCACCCCATACGCAGACAGATATGATCTATCTCTCTGCACCACAGATCATTTAGTTCCTCGCCTGCAGTAGTGAGAGGTCGTGCAGATCTGTGCACAGTACATAATTCAACGCAGGAAACATGTGCTAACATAACAGGTCATGCGAATTATACGGGTTCCTCCCACCCGGCAACATAGCTGTGTTACTACAGTATATCGTATCCTACGATGTCGGGAATAGATCTGCCTTTCGAGAAAAATATCTAGATTCCTCAACTGTGGGAAGCGACGATTTGTCCGAGGCCTGGAGCATCCCGTCTGAAACGTTTTATTTTCATGACTTTGTCCCACCCACCCGCCCCGGAAACACTGAAGTTGCGCCCGCCGCCCCGCCCGCCTTACTCTCCAACCGTTTCTATATCTCATATATATATATATACATACGTATTTTAATGGTCGTTTTTTTCGTTTCCATTTCTTCCCTTTTTATCTCGGAAAAAAAAAAGCAAAATTAGAAAAAAAAAACACACACACACGCAAAGGGCGGGGCTCGAGCATCTGATCTTTTGTTTCCCGCCGCGTATTTTTTTTGTTGTTGTTGCCGTTTCTTTCGTTGCTTAAGAGACTTCACGCCGACGCCCGAGGTCGTGACGGCGGCTGTGAGCCGATACACCGCCTCCACCTCACCGGGAAACCTCGCGAGTCCGCTACCGACGGGCGACCCGGTGTCCGCGCGGTCGCGATCTGCACCGTCGATACCCGGGGATAAGCAGCACGATAATTGTGGGGATGCGGGGGACAGGGGAGGGGGAGGATGTGGTGGTGGGGGTGGAGGAGGAGGAAGAGGGAGTAGTGGAGGAAGTGGTGGGGAAGGAAGTGGAACAGGAGGTGGCGGAGGAGGAGGAAAAGGAACTGGGGCTGCTGGAGGAGGAGGTCGATTGGGGAAAGAGGGGGGGGAGATGGGGCGTGTGAGGGAACACGCTCGAGCGCACGAGCGGTTGCGAGAGGAGCTGTCCCCCGCTTACGAGACGCTGTTCCGGAACGTGGTGGCCGGGTCTGACGATGGCGTTCGCTTCGTCGTCGACTTGAGGCATGTACGTCGAGGGAGGAGGAGGGGGCAGGGACGGTAGTGGGAGGAGGGAGGGGGCGGGGGGAGGTACTCATGTGATGCTTGGCCGCAGTCGTATCAGCATAGACCGTCGCATCCCTACAATGCCGAGACGGAGCACGGTCGGGTTTTCACCGACCGGGCAGACATTAGGGGGGACGGGAGGGTCGCGTTGCGTCGCCGAGTCGTTGGTGTAAGGCATGTACGTAGTGGAGGGGGAAGGGAACGGGAGGGAGGGGGGGGTGCGTTGCGTCCCCGACTCGTTGGTTCTGGCTTATACGCACTCGGAGGGGGAAGCGAATCGAGGGGGAGGGACGGGAGGGGAAGGGAAGGAAGGGTACACAAATGATGTGAAGGGAAGGGGGGAGGGGGTAGTCTGACACCGTGCACTATCATCATGGCCGTGGTTTTATGGTACTGTAGCATCAGTGGGGCAAGGCGTGGGGCAACGGAGAGGAACGGCGTGGTGCGGGGGAGGGGAGAGGGGCTGTTTTCTCCGTAGCCTTTTCCGAGACGGAGAAATACAAGAGACAGACTTTTTTATCCGCATTTTTTACCTTGAAACAAACTTTGACGCACAGCAAAAAGCCGATAGTTGTTTTCGTGGTTTTTCCCTCCTCTCTTGACTTCTTCGCTTGCGGCCGCGCTGGTGAAGGACCTTCTGGAAGTCGTGAACAGGGGGCGCAGGGAGGGGACGGCGGGGTCGGATCCCCTACTCGCGGCTCTGGACGGGTCCCTCCGATCCCTCTTGCAGGCGTGGTTCAGCGTCGGCTTCCTGGAGTTGCGCCGGATCACGTACGAAGATTCTGGCGGGGCTCTCCTCGAGAAGATCGCACGGTAAGACTCGTATGCCCGGTGTGTCCGGTATATTCGGAAAGGCTTTGTTTCCGGTATGGCTACAGTACACAGGTATGCACGGTAGTACTAAATTCCCGGTAATGAATTTGTGGACCTGTTGCCGGTAGTACTATCAATGAATGGCCGGTAAAAATATGGATACATGCCCGGTATATTTGTAGTCTGTGCCGGAGAAGGCTATACCAGGTATTCAGACTATACCAGGCAATGGTAAATGTCCGGTAAGGAGGCATTCATGTGTGCCCGGCAAGGCTATGTCCCCAGTGTGACCATATTTTCGGTGAAGATATATGTCTGATACGGATATATTTCCGGCAACGATGTACGCCCGGTACGGATATGTTCCCGGTAGCGATGTATGCCCGGTACGGATATATTCCCGGTGTCGATATATGCCCGGTACGAATACATTCCCGGCAACGATGTACGCCCGGTACGGATATGTTCCCGGTAACGATATATGCCCGGTACGGATATATTCCCGGTGTCGATATATGCCCGGTACGAATACATTCCCGGCAACGATGTACGCCCGGTACGGATAAATTCCCGGTGACGATATTTTCCCGGTACAGATATGTTCCCGGCTATGATATATGCCCGGTACGGATATATTCCCGGCTATGATATATGCCCGGTACGGATACATTCCCGGCAACGATGTACGCCCGGTACGGATATATTCCCGGTGACGATATATGCCCGGTACGGATATATTCCCGGCTATGACATATGCCCGGAATGGATATATTCCCGGCTGTGATGTATGCCCGGTACGGATATATTCCCGGCAACGATGTACGCCCGGTACGGATATATTCCCGGTGACGATATATGCCCGGTGCGGATATATTCCCGGCTATGATTTATGCCCGGTACGGATACAACGATGTAAGCCCGGTACGGATATATTCCCGGTGACGATATTCCCCGGTACGGATATGTTCCCGGTAATGATATATGCCCGGTACGGATGTATTCCCGGATATGATATATGCCCGGTACGGATAAATTCCCGGCAACGATGTACGCCCGGTACGGATATATTCCCGGTGACGATATATGCCCGGTACGGACATGTTCCCGGCTATGATATATGCCCGGTACAGATATATTGCCGGTGTCGATATATGCCCCGTACGGATACATTCCCGGTGACGATGTACGCCCGGTAGGGATATATTCCCGGTGACGATATATGTCTGATACGGATATGTTCCCGGCTATGATATATGCCCGGTACGGATATATTCCCGGCTATGATATATGCCCGGTACGGATATATTCCCGGCAACGATGTACGCCCGGTACGGATATATTGCCGGTGACGATATTTGCCCGGTACGGATATGTTCCCTGTGACGATATATGCCCGGTACGGATATGTTCCCGGTAACGATATATGCCCAGTACGGATATATTCCCGGCTATGATACATACCCGGTACAATTACATTCCCGGCAAAGATGCACGCCCGGTACGGATATATTCCCGGTGACGATATATGCCCGGTACGGATATGTTCCCGGCTATGACATATGCCCGGCACGGATATATTCCCGGCTATGATATATGCCCGGTACGGATACATTCCCGGCAACGATGCACGCCCGGTACGGATATATTCCCGGCTATGATGCCCGGTGCGGATACATTCCCGGCAAAGATGTACGCCCGGTCCGGATATATTCCCGGCTATGATATATGCCCGGTACGGATATGTTCCCGGTAACGGCATGTGGCTATATGCCAGATGTATTCAGAGTCATGCCCTGTATGGTCTACCTGGTGGACATGATAGGCCACGTGCGGATAGTCCACGTTGGTATGGGTGCCGTAACTTGCACGCGCAAGAAAATATCACGGCAAAACGTCCGCAAAAGTGGGGCTGTTTTGGGCTGTTTTTCTAGTGGCGACATTGCGCCTTCTTTTTTTCTCCGATATGCTAGCCATGATGTGACCTTTGAGCGAGTTTGTGTGCGTGGTTCTCCATGCATCTTGTGGCGGTGTTTGGACCAAGGCGGCGGCGTGGAGCCTTCCTTCACACAGGACTCTGCCGCTCATTCACAGAGTGCTTGTGCTGTTCATTCGACTGTGAAGCAGTTTAGAGGAGGATGGGCGGCGCCTGGCGTGGCCCGGAAAAGAGCAACTTTTCCGCACGTGGCACCCCCTTCCCCGCGGGTCAGCCCAGAAAACAAATCAATTCATTCGATGCTGTCATCCATATGCAAAAAAGTCAGGTTCACAAGCGTTTTTTTTGGTAGGATGCAGTTCATTCACCCTTCATGCGACCCGCCCAACACCTCACGACGCTTCGCGCTTGGTGCAAGCAATGTCTGCCTGGTTGGTCTGCCTGGTCGGCGAAAACCCGACGTGCGCCGTCCCAGCATTGTAGGGATGCGAGGGTCTATGGTCATACGACTACCGCCATGCATGACATGAGTACCCCCCCCCCCCCCCGCGCGCGCCCCGCCTAAGCTCCTCCGGGTCTGAAAAGTCTTCCCCTCGTTAATGCCGTCGCACCCCGCTCGATTCCGCCTTAAACGGTATAGCTATGAGGCGGTGCACCCCGTGCGCTCCCTGTCAGAACTGAAGCACCGTCTGGGACGAGGCCGCCGGTGCTTCGCGTTCTTCCACCCTTGCCTGCCCGGGGAGCCGCTAGTGTTCGTGCACGTCGCGCTGCTTCCTGAGGTGGCTGGGAGCATGGAAGACGTTCGACGCGGTACCAGCGGCAGTGGCAACGATGGCAGCGGTGGCAGCAGCGGTGGCAGCGGCGGTGGCAGCGGTTGTAGTAGCAATGGTGTTGGTGGCGACGAAGAGGGGGGGGATACTTGCAAGGAGGAAGAGGTGAACGAGGAGGCACTTTTTCTTCTGCGTTGTTTTTTTCACGGTGGCTAGAAATGCTGTGCGGTCGACACCTGCGCGGCAGTGTGGCTGGGGTGACTTACCTCAGCATGCTTGTAATTTGTTAAGGGTCGGAGATTGAGGTGCGTATAAGCGTCTTAGGGGGTAGGGGGGGGGGGGGGTGGGGGGGTGCATTCATGCCATGCATAGCCGTAGTCGTACGAAATATGACCATAGGTACGGGGGGGGGGGGGGGTACTCATTTGTTTTCTTGCCTTAGTGACTTGACCCTTGACCACGTATCCTTTTTCGAGACAGGGGAGGAGGGGTAGGGGGTAGGGCCCCCGCGCGCATGGTGAAACTGGCAGAAACAAATGCAAATTGTTGGCAAGAAAGCCGCGCTTGCTGAGCACCACCAGTATTGTAGCAGTCAGTGATGTCGTGATTTTGATCTTTGACGAGGGGTGTACGGTTAGAGCAGTAGACGACCGCAGCTGGTTTCTTCCTCGGTGCCACTGCTTAACCCCTCCTACTAGATGCTGGAGTTACAGCTTCACCCACATTTCGGTGGCCAACGACTTACAATATATTCAGAGTTTGGGTTGTTTTTGGTGGTATTTTTGTGAAACAGCAGCTACGTAGGTAGCGGCAGCCCGGTGCATCGACCACGGTGCAGCGCAGCGGTCACGGTGCGCGGTACACGACTACATACCATTGGATGCTCTCGTTGCGATATGCCCTCGCCCTCGCCTCGGACCCGCCGCCTCCGACGCCTAGCTTTCTTGCGGGCGATCGGGTAGACAGAAGCGCCTCCTCCTTCTCCTTCTCCTCCTACTTCTCCCCCTTCTCCTCCTGCTCCTTCTCTGAACTCTCTCTGTCACGCCCTTACCCCCCCGCCGCCGTTAACGCCGCCGCCGCCGTCTGCGCGCAGGCCCGATGCGCGGTCTTCTACTCGATCTCCTCGACGCAGAAGGGTCTGCAGGGTGTGCAGCTGGGCAACTTTCTGATCAAGAGAGTGGTCGCGCAGCTGAGGGGTGAGCTTCCGCAGGTAGGAAGCACGGCTGAACAGAAACACGGAAGGCGCGGGGGCGGGCGGGCGAGGGGGCGGGCGGTCACCTCTGTTCGATTACGAGCGCCTCTCTTTATTTTACGCGCCGCGCAATGAATTTCCGCCCCTCCCTCTATCTCTGCTTTTACATACGCGCCACCCTATCAACTTCCGTCTCACCCCTATCTCTCTTTTACTTACGCGCCGCGCTGCTATCAAGTCCCGGCTCACCTCTATATATCTGCATATGCTTGTATGCATGTGCCTGTTGGATGTACGCAACCTCGGCCTCGCACTTTGTTTTGCTTGCTCCGAAACATGAACCGCGTTGCTTTCAACGGTTTGTGTTTTTTTTTTTCTCGCTGCTTTTGATTTTGTTTTTATTTGTGTGGTTTTGTCCGCTCTTCTCCATTTTTCGCCTGCTTGATCTTTCACACGCTTCCCACCCGCCCGCCCGCCCACCCCCGCTGCTGCTGCTTCAATGCTATGTTGCTGCAATGCCGTACGTGCTGTAACGCCCCAATGCTTCAACAACCGTGGGGTATTTGCTGCTGCTGCTGCTGCTGCTGCTGCTGCTGCTGCTGCTGCTGCTGCTGTTGCTGTTACTGCTGCGACGCGTCAATGGCGCAATGCTACTGGTGTGTTAACCGAACTTGGTGACCTCACCGCTGCCGTGCGCGCTTGACCGCGCGCTTGTCGTGATCGTGACGACGTGCCCGCGCTGTTGCATGTATTTATGGCAAATGCCTGCAAAAGCTGCAAGTGTTCGCGACGCTAAGCCCTATCCCATCGTTTCGGGAGTGGCTGGGGAGGAAGGCGAGGCACAGGGCGGCTCTCGGTGTCGGTCGCAGCGAACTTTCAGGAGGTAAATAGGTGCCCAGACGTGCGCCCCCCCCCCCCCCCCCCGCCCCTGCTCCCATGCGTGCGCTGACTCATGGTCGTGTAGGCGATGACACGGGGCATATGCATATCACACTCCACACACAGGGAGGGGTGAGGTAAGTATGGGGCACAGGACACAGGGCTGCTTCCCCGTAGATGTGCAGACCCAGCGATCCGATGTTATGTGGAGGATAGGATGCACGTCTATATATCGTATACCACGTATCTAGGAACGCACGTTTAGGCCCAAAAATGGATGGACACCTCAACCCTTTTTCGCTGCTGCAAAAAGCACACCTAGGGTATATTAATAACTCTGGTTACAACTATTTCGCCCCGTCAACGTGAGGGCGGTTCTAAATATGTCCAAAACGGTTGCGTCGGCCTCTCGAAGAAACCTTCCTATCTCGGGGGCCTCGGGGTCAAAATGGGGTCGCACCGGTCCCACCCGAAGGCAGTCCCGCCGAGACCGGTACCCCCGACTCAATCTCCCGAAACGTAAAACGCTGAGTTTTGTGTGCTTCAGGTTTTTACGGTATTTTGTTTCCCGTGTGCGTGCAGCCAAAGGTAAGAGGGCGCCCCCCGCCCCCTTTGATTTTTTGTTCACGCTGTGTATCGGTAGGGTTCCTCCCTCCAATACTCTAGGTGTGTCTGAACTGCACTGTAGGGTTCATTTTTTCCTATATAATGTAGACCTGCCCGTTTTTTTCGCGTTGTGTATGGGTAGCGTTCCTTCTGCCCCCTGTGTCCACACCCGCGCGCTCGCTGCGTTCCTTCGGCCGTCCGTTTTCCGTATCGTATCGCATCGCTGTGTTCGTGTGCGTCGCACGCAGAGCTCCTACTCACGGCCGACGAAGCGGTTGCAATACTGTCCGACGAAAACGCCGATAGCGGAGCCGTCGGCGGAGACTTGTCGAGCCTCAGAAGGAGTCGTACCCTCACCCCCGACGAAGAATCGCGGCGCGAGGCAGAGGCGCTAGCCGTGCTCCTCTCCCGCGACCGGTCTCCGGTGGCCGGGGCAGTGGCGGCAGCGAAAAGGAACGAGCGCCGTACCTCTGTTTTCCGTGCGGAGGCTGCGGGCAGTCGTGCGACGAGTGAGGAGAGCGGGACAGAAGCAGCGGCAGTGGTGACAGCGGCCGCGAGTGTGAAGGAGGAGTACGTCCAGGCGGAAGGGAAAGCAGCAGCCACCGCTGGGCAGAAGGCGGCGGAGTCTGCTTTGACGCGTCTGGCGGCACGGTACCTCGTGCGGGAGACCGTCCGGGGCAAGATCCCTGACCCTGTCGCCAACTTTCACGTGAGGCGCGCGAGGTGGTGCGCGCCTGCGCCGCGGGGCGGTCGTTGTTTGCGACTTGTGTGACGGTCCGTCGGTCGATCGGTCGGTCTGTCGGTCGGGCGATCGGTCGTTCGCTCGTTCGTGCGTGCGTTTCCTCGACGAAGCTGTACGTAACGTGCGGGGGAGAGCACGAGTTGTTCGTACGTAGGTCTCAAGAAGAAGTCTGGGAGTTTCGGACCGCCCTCGCAGTCGTGTGAGTTTTTTTTTTTTTTTTCACGTTGCAGTGAGAGAGCACAAACTACGGCAGGCTCTGCTATGTTCGAGCCCAGCACCCTGCATGCCAGTTGGCTTTCATGCTGCCTGCCGTGGCGACTACCGTGTGTTTCCCTGCAACTCATCCCACCCATTGCTGGTAGATTCAAACAATGACGAGGCACCATACTGTAGTATTTCCCGGCCTCGCCTTGCCTCGGGATCGAGCGGTGGCGACCTGACGCTGACGCGGTCAATTATGAGGTCGAGGCGCGGTGGAGACGCGGTCGATGCGCGTGTGTGTATGGCACAGTGGGATGACATTCTCCGCGGTTTCCCTCTTTCCCTGCGGTGGTATGGGATCAGCGACTAATAACTGCAATGTCCCACTTATACAGTGGTGGGTACGCTACCTCCGAAAAAACGCCTGCTCGCAAGTTGGCCGTAGCGTTGCATACACGCTTTTTTTACCCTTCGTCAGACAGGCGTAGGACGCGCAGATGTTTTCGAAGCACCCGTCCCGCCGCCGCACCCCTTCCCCCGCCCCTCTGGGCATTCTCGCTCCCCCCCGCTGATGTTTTGCTATCGCCGTCGACGCGCCGCTGTCGGCGATGTGCTATGTAGGTCTCCAACGGCGCGCGGGTGGAGCGGGTCAACTGGATGGCGGACGGATCTTCGCGCGGCATCGATAAGAGCTTCGGGGTGATGGTCAATTACGTGTGAGAAACCTCAAAGTCAGTGCAAAGGTTGGCAACCCTGTTTTTTGTGTCTTCTTGCTTCGTCTCGTGGGGTCGGCCGTAGCCTCTGGAATATGGAAGGTTTCATACTGCTCCCCGGTAGCGCTGGCTTCTGTAACGCTGTAAATGGGAAGTGTCGTCTTTTTTTGTCGTCGTTGTTTGATTGCTGATGCTGCTGTTGTTGTTGGTGTTGGTGGTAATGGTGGTGGTGGTGTTGTTCTCGTTGTTGCTGTCATCATCGTGGTTTAATTTTTCTCTGATAGCCCGCGGATCGCGTCAGACGTCCCTACAGACCGTCGTTCGAACGCCGGAGCTGAGGTCTCGGCATCCATATCGTCAACCCTGCACATGTACATGTATTGCCATGCTCCGGAGAAACAGCATCAGCCCGGCGAGGGGGACGCGGGCTAAACTGCGGCCGGTGTGATAAGAGGCAGGAAAAAAAGGCTCGCCGGCGCGCCCGCATCCGAACGGATGTGGTGTCGCGAGTCGTGTCGCGGAGGTCGATCGTTGAGCGAACCGCCCGCCCGCTTGGTTCGCGCCGCACGAATAGTAACCGCGTCTCTCTTGGCACTTGCCACCGTGCGCGCATTCTCGTTGCATCGGCAGGTATGACCCTCTGGAAATCGAGTCCAACAACCGCCTCTACCTGTCGAGGGGCGAGGTGCCCGCCTCCGAGGAAGTGCGGGCACTTGCTTGGTCTCTGCGCAAAGCCGGCGACGAGGCGGGGGAGCGGAAGAAGCCGTCGCCGTCACCTCCGACGCCGCCGCTGCCGTTGCCGAAGAGCTCATTGTAGTAAGTTAAGGCTTCTTGTGAGTAAGGGCAAGAGGCCGCGGCACGCTCCTGTCTCCTGATGACGTGTAGAAGAGTGGCGGAGGGGGGGGGGGGGTGTACTCGATAGGAGAGATGTACTCGATCTCATGCATGGCCGTAGTCGTATGACCATACGAGACCCTCGCATCCCTACAATGCCGGGACGGAGCATGTCGGGTTTTCACCGACCAGGCAGACATTGCTGGCACCAAGCGCGAAGCGCGGTGAGGTGTCCGACGAGTCGCATGAAGGGTGAGCTGCATCCTACTAAGAACCGCTTGTGAGGCGGACTTGCATATGGATGACAGCTTTAATGAGTGAGTTTAATTTCTGGTGTAGCCACTTCCAGAGACAGCAATGGGAGTACTATGTAGCTGCCTCGTGGGTGCCTTACCTTGAACACTACGTGATACGATCAATTCTCTTGTGCAGAGTAAAGGTTATGATCTAACTCGACGACCAGCTGTGGGCGACCGCCAAAAACAAAAACGGAACCCTGGATGTCTAGCTCACGTAGTGAGCGGCATGTTTTACAGTGTCGTTGCCAACCGACGCCAACCCAACCCATATATAATATATAATAGGGGGGGGGAAAAGAGTGGCGGGCGGGGGAGGCGTACTCATTTGTTGCTTGCCTCAGTCATTTGACCTTTAATCACGCATCCCTTTCGAGTCGAGCACCGTTCCTACTCCGAATAGAGACACCTCCAACATTTGGGCGCTCATTACGCCGTTTCCATATATTGCATTGAAACTTTTTGGTATTCTTATCCCCTTCCTGTTTCGCCGCCTGTGGCCACCACCTATCTCCTGGGGTAGCAATTGTCTTCTCGCTGTTATCTAGTCTATCAAATTCCTCCGTGTCACATTCATGTTTTCCCCTCATCTTGTCTTGCAGCACATGCCGTTCCTCCTTGTACATTTCACAATTTCCTGCTGTGTGAGTTCTACCCTCTAATGCTTTGCCACACGGGCACATTTGTACACCTACTTCCTCCTCCTCACGGCTACTGGTATACCTCTTTCTTCTTTATGGCAGGTCCAGGTCACCCTCACGAAATCGTAGTTTTAGCGTTTTCGCGAGGTCCATGGGGCCGTGCAAGTGCGTTTTCATTCCTATCCCTTCGCTTAGCCCCACATATATCTCTAAGTATTTATCCGATTCCACCTCTTTTCTTAGCGCTAGCCATTCCCTTATTTTTATCCTTTCTTCTACTTGTGCCTTGTACCTCCCAAACTTCTCTATGGACATCATTTCTTCTTGGTTGCCTCCTATGTCCTTTCATACTTTCTCAACTATGCTATCCCACCTTATTCCAGCTCTCGCCCTTTTGTTACTCTTTCCCATACAGTTCTATCAACTATGACTGGCAACCTCTTTTTGGTTCGTTACTTTATGTTACCACTTCACCTTTCTCACGTCTCTATTGTCTTGAGTGGATACATTTCCAGTTCTGCCCTTAATATTGTATTACTCGTCGTGCTTGAGCATCTTGGTATTTTCTTAGCTGCTGTCATCTGTACTGTTTCCAACTGTTTTACGAGTTTCGCGTGCCCTTCCCATACTTCTCTAGCATATTCTAACTTTGGTATTATCGCATTTATCCGGATACGTCTCTTGATCCTAGTGTCAAGCTTCGAGTTTGTTAGGATCGCATTTATCTTGCCTACGTGTGCTTTACCCTTCCCTATTACTTCTGTCATGTGTTTATCCCAAGAGCAGTCGTTTGAGATCTCTACGCGAAGGTACGTAGACCGGTCTACGATCGGTGATTCATCTTCTCCCCACTTCCAACTTAAATTGACCGGGTTCATCTTATCTTAGTCACATACAACTCTGCGCACTAGTTTTCGTTCGCCGTCACCCTCCATTTCCTCGTGTATTCAAGCGCCTTCTGCATTTGTTTCTGAACTTCTTCGAGTGTTTCTGATATCCCCACGAAGTCATCAGCAAACATCAATCCCGACACCGTATCTTCCCCCTACCGTGACTCACTGCTTTGCTGCTTCGACTGCTACTATCAGGTAATTAGTATTTATCCTGAATAGACTAGGTGATAACGTACATCCTTGTGCAACTCCTTGTAAAATATCAAAGTACTTAAATATTTCTCCGTCCAGCGTCACCGCACTTCTCGCACATTCCGTCATCTTTTTCATCATTCTCCACTTGTTTTCTCTGATCCCTACTTCCCACAACTTTTTCCACAATCAATTTCTCCGTACTGTGTCGTAGGCCAGCTGTACATCTAGAAGCCCCGCGTCTTTCCTACCTTGGATTATCTTACGTAATGTGTACACATGGTCTACGCAGCTACGGATTGGCCTAAACCCTGCTTGCCCTTCGCTTATTTTGTCTTGCTTCTCCATCATCTTTCGAATTCTATCGTTCAAATCTTGCTAAAATGTTTTGCCTACGATGCTTAATAGCGTTATCCCTCCATACTTCCCCCCGTCAGCTTTATCTCTTTTCTTGAGTAAGTTTACTACTACTCCTTCTCCCCACCTCCGAGGTGCGTACTCGTTTTCCCGTATCCAGTTATACAACATAACCGTCATGGAAAGCATTCCTTCTTCCCCGTACTTCATAAATTCATTCACTATTTGGTCTGCCCCTGCTGCTTTTCTATTATCAAGTCTAGCTACACACTTCGTTACTTTTTCCCTTGTGAACTCTCTCCGTAACCCTTCTGAACCACTGCCTTCCCTTTCTGATGCATAAAACGTTGTCGTCTCTGCCCTCGCGTTGATTTCCTTCTCGAAGTCTGCGTCAAATGTTTCATTCGCAGTGGGCGTTCCTAGCTTACGGTAATGCTTAACTATTCATAGTACTTGCCTTTTCCCCTTCGAACTACTGAATTTTACCGTTCTATGCTCTTAAGGTAGCCATTCCCGTGTCTGCCTTTCCTGCTTGTTTGCCCAGTATCCCTTTTATCTGTACCCACATCTGCTTCAGCCCGCCCTCAAAGTCTTCATTCGTTTATGTGCTACGTCTTTCCAAACCCCTTTCTTCTTCTCTACCATCTCTTTCTACTTTCTTTCTAGCTAAAGCACATTCCTCCCATCCTGTCGTAGCTTTACGTGATGTTTATGTTGCACGTGCCTTTCTCCTTACTCTTATAGCCTCCTTTTGTTCCTCATCCCACCATTTTACTGCTCTGTTGCATACTATCAACTTCTTCCCTATTACTTTACTTGTTGTGGTCTTGACCGATTGCCTCCGATCTTATGCTACCTCCTGCATTATCCCTCTCTATACGTTCTCTGTTGTACCTATTCTTTCCAGCAGCTCGGAAAATATCTCTGCATTTTTGGCCATCTCTTCTTGGAACTCTTACCGTTTTTCTTTTACTTCTAGTTTGTCTATTCTCCATCTGTACAATTCCCTACCTCTCCTATGTTCGATAACTCTCATGACTGTCCATAGTAGACAGTGATCCGTAGTTCCTACGTCCGCTGCGCATATATGTACTTCCATTTCCTTACTATTACGGGGGACCATTGTAAATAGCACCTACGGTACACACAAAAACCTGTATTTTCCTATTTTTACTAACAAAATTTGGTCCCATTTACTATGGTCCCCCGTAATATTAATATGTAATATTAATATTAATTCTCCCACTTTCTGCCACTATAGAGTCAAGGATAGAGCCTTCTCCTTTTAGTATGCACTGCCTAGTCCATTCTGACTATTCCTTTCTTACTCTGTCGTTCAACGTATTCATCTCGTTGTGCTCAAGAAACTTTAACATATCTTCCCCATATTTATTATATGTTACTCCTCATGTTGTCAAGTGTACTCGTTCGGGTTGCTTGCTTTTCCATTTCTTGAATTCAAATATTTCACTTGTACTGCAATACTCCTCCTTGCCTTTTGTACTTCTGCACATCTACTGCTACT
Organism: Macrocystis pyrifera; assembly: GCA_031763025.1. Classification (NCBI taxonomy): domain Eukaryota; class Phaeophyceae; order Laminariales; family Laminariaceae; genus Macrocystis; species Macrocystis pyrifera. The sequence continues at coordinate 5,346,256 of JASSKH010000017.1, read as the reverse complement.
TCTCCGAACTTCCTCTGTATCTCTTTTACCGCACTCTTCGACTCTTGGGATGTTTCCTCAAGCATATTTTTTCGCTCCCCGCTCCCGTGGTATCTTTATCCATATGCTTTCGTCTGTCTTTGATCACACCTCTATTACGTCACACAGATACTTTTTTACTAGGAACCCTACTCCCTCCGCCCCCCCCCAATTCTTGCAATTCTGTGCCCACCTTTTTTTCCCTATCCATGCGTACGCTCCAGCTATGCATCCTATTTCCCCCCCCTCTTTCTCCCACGACTCTTGAATTCCCACTATGTATGGGTCGCGCTCACTTACTTGTTCGGTGATTTATCTCCTTTTGCGCTCTATCGTGACGAATCCACATGCGTTCCATGATCCTGTTCTCAGTTTTTTTTTCGTTTCACGATCCGCTTTATTCTTGTCTGTTGTTCCTTCTCCGTAGTCGCTACGAGTATTTCTATTCTCTCTTCTTTTGAGCTTTCTTTCCGTTGCCGTTTCTGGTTTTGTCTGCTTGCTTTGCGCCTCTAAGACTCTCCCCCATTCCCTTTGAGCCCCTTTCAGTTTCTTGCCTCCCCCTTGCCTTCGTTCACGCTAGGACTACGTCTTAGTTTCGGTATTCCGTTAGCTATACATACTCTCCATCCTACAGTAGTCTTCTAACCCATGCCGACACTTTTTCGGTCTGTATCACTGCTACTCCATGCTCGCTTTCGGCTTTAGCGTGACTCGAAAGTGTTCTCCCTATTGCAAAACACTACAGTCCTACTTCGTCGCACTCCCCCTTGAACTCCATCCTCGTCATGTCGCTAGGAACTCCAATTATCAGCCCTACTAGTACTTTACCCTGCCAATATTTCTCCATCTACCATGCCTCAGCCTCACCGTCTCTCTTCTAATCTCTTCCTAGAATTTCTCCAGTTTGTTTGTGTACTTATTTGTAGTTGGAAGTGTTCAAGTTACTGGATCTTCCCAATCCTAGTACTCGTTGAGGGTGTGGTGTCTCTCAGTTATTTTGTCGGCGAACCACTCTAAATAGTTTGTCCCCAACACGGGCTCGTAGCCTGGAGGCAACTTCAACATCCTTAACACAAGTAACCCACGTTTGTATCAGGTGATCTGCAGGGTAACCATCCCCGCGTCCCACGATCGTATCTTCTATCCTCTTGCCCCGCTGCTGTACTGGTTACTTTCCTCCAGGGAGGTCATTTTACATTGCAAGGTTCAAGGGCGGCTCACACAACACAAAGTCTTAGCTTACACATTGGGGTGCGCCGTACGTCGCTTTCTCCGTCGTATGTACGTTTCACCATGGGTAGCTACCCCACTAATCCTCCCGAGTAGACCTTCGCTGTCGAAAGCTTGGCCAACGATCCTACTCATTGTCATTCATGGCCGCAGTCGTGTGACCATAGACCGTCACATCCCTACAATGCCGGGACGGAGCACGTCGGGTTGTCACCGACCAGGCAGACATTGCTCGCACCAAGCGCGAAGCGCCGCGAGGTGTTGAGCGAGTCGCATGAAGGGTTTGCTGCATCCTACTAAGAACCGCTTTCGAGGCGGCTTTTCTTGCATGTGGATGACAGCGTCAATGAAATGATTTATTTCCTGGTGTGACCACTTCCAGAGACAGCAAAGGGTTTACTATGTAACTGCCTCGTGGGTGACTTACGATGTACACATTACGTGATACGATCATCCCCCTTGTGCGGAGTTAAGGTTTTGTCCGCACAAAAATGGTCCAACTCAACCGCCAGCCGTGGTGACCGCACCCTCCCAAAAAAATGGTATGTACCCTGGTTGTCTAGCTCACGCAGTGAGAGGCGTGTTTTACAGCGTCGTCGCCAACCGGTGCCAGCCTAACCTATGTATATACCAGGTACATAATATGGGGGGGGGAGTCAAGTGTACGGGAAGAGGGGGGAGGGGGGGGGGAGGGGGGCACTTCCATGTTTTTGGTAGGATTTTTACGTCAGTCGATTTACAGTTGGCAGTGTTCCACTTCCCCACGGCAGGAGCGTGGGGTATCGAGGGAGAAGGGGGTCCGGTAGAGGGATGGTAACGCGCGTTTTCCCTCAGAAGTTGTTTTATACCTGGTAGATGAAATATGTCGAATTTTATCTGACATATCTATCCTTCGGGTCATCCTTTCCCCGAATATGCCACCGTTTTGGCCGTTTGTTTTTTATGATGGAAATGTATACTGCCGTAGCCGCAGTTGACGGCGGGTGAATTGGCGTTAGCGACCGAAACGAGTGGCGAGGACGCCTTGGATCGCTTGCTGCGCATTGAACGACTCGTTCGAGCTGAAGCAGGCCAGCGTCGTTTTTTTTTTCTGTTTGTGTCGTTGTGTGTTGTCGTGCGTGAAGGACCGCCATCTTTGACCGCTTGTACTCGTAGAGGCTTGTTGTCTCGGACGCCGAAGCAACGTACTTGGCAGGTAGGCCTACATGTGCGAAACAATAGGGTTAGCCTTGTTAGGGTTCGATGTGATGTCGATTGTTTCCCGGTGAGATTTGTGGTGTCGACCTTGTATGCGTATCGTACATACCAGGTATGTATAATATTTATATGGTTCGATATTCGGCGGCACGTACGTGTGTAACAAGTGTATCGCGACGAGGATATTTCGAGCGAAATGCTCGAAGCATAGGTCGTAAACACAGTGAGAGAATTCCGGAGTGTTTTTCACAAATACAAAGGACAACGTGGTCATCCACGGACAATTTGAAACTTTTTGTTTTTTTCCGAAAAGTGACCTGGCGACCTCGGGTGACGTCACTGGTCGATCAGCAGTTTTTGACCAATCACAAGTCTGCTTTGCAAAAATATGTGTCAAAAGAAAACTGTGGGTAGGACACCGCGGCGCCTGTCCACTAAGCGCCAGCAGGTAGCAGGAGTGCTAGGGGATGGTTGTGAAATTCCCACGCGCGCTAAATGCGCCATTTTATTACCTCAAAGTACAATTCCGTGCTGCGTGTACCGACGAGTAGCGCGGCTCCTGCCACGTTTGGTTTTGGATGCGACCAGTCGAAACCAAATCTCCAGAGAGAAACTCTCTCGAGAAGGTATCTATATATACTGGACCACCTGGCGACGCCGTGTTTCTCTGCACACGAACAGTAGTAATCTCTTTTTTTTTTCGCAGCGGAGCAAGAATTCACGATTATTGCTCCATACCTTTGTTTGCATGACCGTAGGCAGCCACGACGACGCCCACCACAACCATCGCTTCCACCCCTCCCCCCCCCCCCATCACCATTGTAACCGCCAACACCACCACCATTGTGGCGTGCCCGGAAGACTTCTAAGAAGAGGCCTGCATCCGTCGGGGAGCCCGAAGACAAGAAGTTGGAGGTCTAGGTATGCGTCGAGGGGGAATACATCATATCTATACCAGGTAGACCGGTTGCGTTAATAGACCCACGGTGGAACATCGAGGTCTGCCCAGCATCGAGGTCTGTCCAGAACAGATTCACGGGGGGGCATCGAAGCTACAGTATGTCGGAAATGATCAAAATACGTGACATATTTTCGGTTCAAGGAGGGGGGGGGGGGCATGACAGTCCCGAAGAGATACGTATATATATATATATAAAGCTGGTAGAATTTCGGGGGCATACCCCCCCCCCCCCCCCTTTAGTTGTTGTAGTCAAAAGGGGGGATCTATGCGCACATACGGTCGCCTCGGTGATCTATGGTGGTAGAATTGGTCCTGAAGTTCAAATCCCACCGTGGTGAAAACTTGTGAATTTCTTTGCAAAAAGATGCAAGGAAATCCACAACTAACTGCGACGCGTGGGTAGGTGCCATCCGACGCGAGCCGAGGAGGGAGAAAAAGGGTTCAAGTCTCTTCCCGCGACAAAATATGCAAGACACGAACTTAGTGGGGAGGGGGGAAGAGAGCCTGCATTTGTGACCCCGGATCTGCGTTACGACTGGGAGGGAGAGAGACTACATGGCAGGGAACAAAAAACAAAATGTGCACCCCGCTTCGGAACAGTGCCGTCAGCCGGGACTGGGGCACTCTTGTTTTTTTCCGTGGTAGTAGACGACATTATCGATGGATGCTTCCGCCTCTTCCATGGAAGCGGTGAAAGTTTCCGTGAAAGTTGTAGAAGCATCAATGGAAGGTTCCACGGAAGCTTCGGAGGAGCTGTCTTTGCTTCCACGACAGTCGACGAAATTCCACAAATATAAAAGAAAACTTCCACTTACTTCCACTACATTCCACACGTTTCCATTATAATTAAATAGAAGCTTGCATGGATGCAACTTCCATGGGGATGTCGACAGCTTCCGTGAAAGTAGTTTGGACTTCCGCGGAAGCTTCCATGAAAGATTTGGAAGCTTCCATGAAAGTAGCTTCCGTGGAAACAGTGGAATATTCCACGAAAGTTTCCTTTACTTCGCGGATCACAACTTCTTCGGAAGCTTCCATGGAAATTTCCATGGACCTTCACCGAACAAGCAGTAGTGCGGAAGACCACGTGAGTCGGACGTACACGCGGGTAACTTTCATGACTTGCACAGAAACTTGCGCTACTTCCATGGATTTTTGCGGACTCCCATAGGAGATTCCACTACTTCCATGCAAGCATTTTGGCGAGTTGTTTCATTTTTTTTTTGTGGCTGTGGACGACCGGTGGGCTACCTGGGACCAGGGTGGCTTGTGGGCCTCCGGCTGCCCCTGCGGAGGGCTGACTATATTTCTGTACACACCAAATGGGAGCAGGGAGCATATTGGGAAGGGCCCACTGCGCGGTCACATAACCAAGCGGGAGCAGGGCGCCAAACGGGGCTTGTTTTGTTTTCCCATGTTCCCAGAACGTTCTGATATCTATTACACCCACTTGAGACTGCAATAGCAGTTGTACATACGAGAAAATTATGGCTATTTGTTGTACGAACATGATGTCGGTCCGTCAAACGTGACGGTATCATTTTAGGGAAATGACGATTTCACCTCGGGAAAGTCTCAGGGTCCCGCGACCCCACGAGTACAACGTGGAAGTACAGTAGTTGACGAGTTTTGTTCTCGTTTTATGTTTCGGGGTCGTCCTTTGTAGCTCGACGAGGTGCATCCACTACGAGGCACCACCATGTTTCATGCGGTCACTCTCTTCACCTGCTCATCTTCACGAGCACCACCGCTGATAAACACCACTGGGCTACGGTCCCAAGCACCATATCTCCTCAAGAGCTACCTAAGCTCATATCATATCACGGAACCAGCTTAACCACGGTTCAAGCACTTGGCCTCTCTCTGGTTTCGTACACCAGCCACAAGCCAATCAGCATCAACAGGTTATGAGCCTCGATACGTGCACAAGTGCCACTCGACAGCTTCGGGCATCACGACGAGTCAAGACACGCGTCTTCCCGAGCTACGCCCACCGAGACTGCTGTTCGTTGTTCAAGTTCGACGGAAGCAACGTGATTGAACGACTACAGGATCTAAGATCAGGGCCGCTGTTCGTCATTCACCCTCGACGAAGCAAGCTACAAGAACGTGAGTGATCGAGTACGAGACTACGCCGGGCCAAGGATCGGGACTTCCAGTGCTGTTCGTCGTTCAAGTTCGACGGAAGCCTACTACCATACATTCAGCAACACCGTGATTGCACGAGTACAAGCTCTAGGATCAAGACTGCTGGTCGCCGTTCACCCACGACCGAGCCAGCTATAAGAACGTGGATGAACGAGTGCGAGCTACTACGACGTCTAGGAATCCTACATAGGTACGCAACACGGCCGCATTAGAGCGACCGCCACCCTGCTGTGTCAAGATTTTTCAATACTATTGTAACAGCGGCAGCCGACGGACCAGACTGCCTGCCGCTGGGCGTCGTGATTTACGGCCAAGTCACGACGGACACAGGTAGTCTAACCTACTGCTGTAAGCCTTGGTATCGTCCGAGCAACGACCAAAGAGACAGGTAGTCTAACTTACGGCTGTAAGTCTTGGCATTTCCCGCGCAATGACAAAAGATACAAGGTAGCCGATCAACTGCTTACCTACCGCTGTAAGTCTTGGTATTCAGCAAGCAACGATCACACCAAGGGTAGTCTTAGCCCACTGCTGTCAGCCTTGGCATTGCCCAAGCAACGAAAAAGAAGGCAGGTAGCCGACCGACTGCTTACCTACCGCTGTTAAGTCTTAACATTTATCAAGCAACGATAATACCAAGGGTAGTCTTATCCCACTGCTGTGAGCCTTGGCGTTGCCCAAGCAACAAGAAAGAAGACAGGTAGCCGACCGACTGCTTACCTACCGCTGTAAGCCTTGATATTTACCAAGCAACGAGAAAGGGTAGTCTCGACCCACTGCTGTGAGCCTTGGCATTGCCCGAGCAACGAGAAAGAAGACAGGTAGCCGACCGAATGCTTACCTACCACCGTAGGTCTTGGAATTGGCTCGACGCCCGAGAAGCTACCATGGAGGACTCCAACAACGGCGGGGGAAACCTCACCCACATCATGAAGGGCCTCAAACTCAAGTTCAGCGGGCAAACTCCCGCAGACGTCACGGACTGGGGGAAGGAAACCTGCCTCATCCTGAGCATCAACCGCAAGGATCTCGTCGGCAATATGAAGGGGAACCGCAGGCCAGAGGAGGGCATCACTCCGACCGATGAATCAGCGACTGCAACCTACACTCTTGAACAACCCCAATCTGTGTACGACAAGGCTTCCCAGGACCTCTACACCATCTCGTACTTGCTTACTGAAAAGCCGGCACAACTCCTGGTCCTCAAACACGAAGATGAAACGAGAATCGGATGTAACGGTCAGAAGGCCTGGCAGGAGCTGGAATCAAAATTCTTGAAGATCACAGATGAGGTCATCCGCACCAAGCTTGCAGAACTAGCGGCGACTTCCATGAAGCCCGGGCAAGACCCAGACGACTACTGCATGGAATCCATACTCAACGTTCGGCCTCGACGCCAAGCCCCGCCGCAGCGAAGCCAGCGGGAGGATCGCCGGGCGCGGCGCGGCGATGTCAACAGAATCAATCGCCTGCTGTAACCTCAACTGCGATCAGCACGCCCCGCATGACGTTGCATTGTCCGCAGAGTCGGATGCATGCCACCATTGCAACAAGAAGGGGCACTACAAGCGCAATTGCCCCGAGCCAGCGAATGGAAAGGGTAAGCGTGAGAGGACCAAGAAACCCTCCAGGAAAGGGTGGAGCTAGAGGCGGCGCTGGACGACTTGGTGCTCGTTCCACAACACGACACACACACTCCGACTCCGCATGCTACGCACAAGGGGTACCGCGCCAGCAGCAGGGCAGCACCTGCATAGCTTGTTCGACACAGTGCAGCAACCCTGCTCCTCCCGATGGGGACGGCAAGACATCGGAGCTCAACTTCGGCGACGACTTCGACGGGAGTTTCCTGTTTACGAGCACAACTGCCGCACGGGCCTTCCTACCCAATGGCCAAGAGAAAGCGTCACCGGTGGCCGCCTACACTACAGATGTCGAGCCCTCAACGTTCGAAGGACTATTCAAGACAGCAACCAGCATCATCATTGATGTAACCGTCATCATCACGATCGTTCGAGGTCTATGGGAACTACTCAATCACAGGGGCACACATGACAAGGAGAAGCTCCCCGCCGACCACGAAGGATTCGCGTTCGTGGCCTTCACCAGCGGGCGGACTTTTCAGCCCAACAACAGCGAAATGATTATGCTGGTGGACAGCGGCGCTACGGAGCACTTCCTGGATGATGAGCTGATCCCGGGATTGAAGGATCGCCCGATGAACCTCACGCCGCTAAATGTACCTAAGACGATAATCACCGCCGGCAACAGGAAACTGCTCGGGACCATGACCGGTACTATCTACGGCCCCATCACCGACCAACATGGTAGGGCGCATCGAGCACCCTTTCCCAGCACAATCATGTCAGGCCTGGGATGACACATTTTCTCTCCCACCACTGCAATGACGCGGGGCATCACCACCACGCTCGTGGCTGGGAACCCCCACCTGAGGAAAGGCGACGTCGTGGTACAGCTGGAGCAGCAGCCGGGGGACCAAGGTCTGTGCTCTTTCAAGGTGAATCTAGACGCAAGAGGCAGCGCGGCCAAGACATCAACAACGCCGGTTGTAGCCCTGACTGCAACGCCCGAACGGGACGGGGTGTCCGAGCAGGACGGACAGACGCTTAAAACGATGTTTATGTGCATGCCACAATACAGCAAGAACACGCCTGAGGAGGCCACTGTCGCTGAGACGGAGCGCCAACGTGCGAAACTCCAGGACAGCCTGCAGCAGCATGCGGGCAACCCTCTGAAGGGGGACAAGCCATCGACAAAAGCCGGAGCGTCATCAACGAGCTGGAGTATCTTCACCAGGGGTAGGAGCGTCATCACTACGGGCTTACGAACTATCACCAGGGACCGGAACGTCATCACCAGGGACTGGAGATTCCTCATCGGGTACTGGCACGCGATCATCAGAGGTTGGAATACTAGTACCGCAAGAGGCTGGAGTGTCATCTTCAGCAGTCTCATCTTCTCCTTCGGCCGGGGTCGCACCTTCTAAGAGTTCTGGGGTCGCAAGGGACACCGCATCACGAGATCGTCATTACGAAGCCCAATCCAAGCATCGGGGAAACCTTCGACAGCAAGCACGTCAAGGGAGCATCGAGGGCAGACCCCCCGGCCACGGGTGTGGATTTCGCCCACACCGGTATAGATCCATTTGGGGTCTCGAAGGAGGAAAACAGGGTGATCGAAATCCTCAGCAAAGCCCTAATATGCCATCCACACCTCGGACCAGCATCGTCCGGGATCGTCGGAGCATCCGCATCCATCTGGGACCACAGGAGCATCACCTGGGTCGTCGATGGACTGACACCTGCTGTTCTGTCAGGGGTCGCACCAGGTTATTGTGAGCTGTCCCTGGCTCGCGTCTCCACTCGAACCGAGTTCGGTACAGAAACTGAAGGAGGTTCAAACGCTCACGATAGCGGAAGGACAACCGCAGACAAACCCCGCGGTGAAGACTGCAGGTTTAACACAGGACGACGGAGAACCACTCACGACATCTACACCCCCGCTGAACACATTGGAAACGGGGAATCCACCTTTTGAGTATGGATTATTACGTAGGCATGTGTGACGCAGAGGCAACGCAAGAAATACATGGAACGCAATCAGTCACAACGACACGTCGGGCTAAATATCCAGAGGGACCAGTTACAATGCTTCGGTTAGGAGGTCCTGCTCGATATCGAGGCATTGATGTCCTGATAATGTCGTGGGAGCCAGACGACGGAAGGAGGACCTACAGCAAGACGATGGCGGACAGCTTTTACCGCACGATGCTGAATCAACAGCATCATCAGGGTATTTATTGCAAGATGTCGGAGCAGCAACACCACCGTCAGACGGAGAGAACGAGAGCTGAGCAAGGATCGGCAATGATAAGACGTAATAGTACTAAGAATAAACGAAGGCTGGGCGCGGGGCAACTCTGCTCTCACTTAAGAAACAAAGACATAAGAAGAGTGCAATGGGTTGATTTGCCGCAGTACAGCAATAGATTGATCTATCAGCGACTCACGCTTATCAGTACGCTCCTTTTGTTGTTATACAGGGAGGGAGGGTAATATAGAAGCACCGCGGCCCGTCAGATTGCCGCACCGTCTACGTCTGTCTGTTTGAGGATGCCTGCGTAGGATCACCATCCTAACAGCAACAGTGTAGGAGTAATCGCACCGTCAAAGTAACTCAGTAGCGTGATTGACAATCCAATCCACTTATCAAGTACCTGGTATCACTCACGTATTACCCGCATCGAGGAGAGAGCGTCGGTGATTGCCGCAGGAGTGCAGCAAGTAGCACGTTTTTTCAAGTAGTAGCAGCAGTAGTTTGAAATGTCGCTGCACCCGCATCGAGGAGAGAGTGTCAGTGATTAGCACTTCTACCACAGCAGTATTAATAGAAGGACTACAATAAAGAAAAACGCCTTTGTATTTATTCTATATATATTTCTTGACCCCTACCCATGGTCCCTGAGTCTTTTCGTACGTGTTCATACGAATAGCCAAGCGTAGCTTATGTTTGTGATTAAATACCTCACGAATTAGAAAAATACCTAAAAAGGATGAAACCGAGCAAAAACGTTAAGAAACTGGCAAAAAACGAAAACGACAAAAAATACAGCATTTTCGAACAAGTAAAATTCTACCTAGCAAATATCTATGTCGCGAGTCGCGAGAGAATTTCCATACCTCCGTCCAACCTTTTATTAAATGGTAACACCTAGGGAACAGCAGAGCAACCCTTGCCCTGCTCTACAATTAACAGAAGGACTACAATAATAGGTCGCTGCTAAAATAACATAGCTGTGAGTACAGAAGCACATTAACACAGCGCGGTGTATTCCGTACAAACGTAAAGTACCAAGGGCAAGTACTAATACTGTTCAATTATGTTGCCACTGCGTGCGGTCGTGTACTGTAGGTATCTATAGCCAGCTGTGACATCATCAGTAGTTCCGTAGTACGAGTAGCAGTATATAAGTCCCTGCAATAGTAGTTATACGTACGAGCAAATTGTGGTCGGTCTGTCAAACGTGACGGTTTCATTTTAGGGAAATGACGGTTTCATCTCGGGAAAGTCTCACCGACCCCAGGGTCCCACGACCCCACGAGTACTGCGTCGGAGTACAGTAGTTGACGAGTTTTGTTCTTGTTTTATGTTTCGGGGTCGTCCTTTGTAGCTCGACGAGGTGCATCCATTAGGCACCACCATGCCTCATGCGGTCACTCTCTTCACCTGCTCATCTTCACGAGCACCACCGCTGATAGGCACCACCACTGGGCTAGGGTCCCCAGCGCACCATATCTTCTCCAGAGCTAACTAAGCTCATATCATATCACAGAACCAGCCTAACCGCGGTTCAGGCATTTGGCCTCTCTCTCTGGTTTCATACTACACCAGTCACAAGCCAATCAATCAACATCAACAAAGTCTACTACCATGAAAGTAGTTCGGACTTCCACACGGAAGCTTCCATGCAAGCATGTGAAATCTCGAACGGAAGTAGCTTCCGTGGAAGTAGTGGGTTCGGCATCAGCTTCCATGGAAGCTTTCACTGCCTCCGTGGAGGATTACGTGAAAGCACATGGAAGCTTCTACGGAGGAAGCAACTTCCGTGGAAGCAGTGTAAGCTTCCACGGAAGCTGCCCCATGGAAGTTCCCACATTATTTTTCACGGAACCTTCCATGGAAGAAGTGGAGTTACTCCATGGAATTTGTGCAGAGCTGGTAGTGGAAGCTTCCATGGAAGTTCTCGTGGGCTTCCATGAAAAAAACAACAATTCGGAGCCCCGCGTCAGCCCCAAAAACGAACGTGCTCGAAAACAAAAACTTAAAAAAGGGTGTGCGTGTTCTAGGTGCATGAGCTGTGGTGTCTTGCCATCAGCTCCTCATATTTGAGCTGGGTTCACCATTGTGTAGATATTGATAATATTCCAGGAATATTCCTATGCTTTGTATATGCTTGTGCGTACAGGTACTGCGACTATAAAATAGCCTTAAAAAACGTTCAGGGGGTAGGGAGGTGTAGGGTGATATAGCTCTGCGGTCTATGGTGCCCAGCAACATGATTTCGATGCTGGGTTTAATTCCCGGGTTAGGACGCTTTTGTCTTGTGTTGCATCCGACAATTTTTGACAGTCCGACGATTTCTGACCATTTGCGATATAGCTCCGCGGTCTATGATGCCCAGCAACATGATGATTTCGATGCTGAGTTCAATTTCCCAGGTTGCGAAGCTTTTTTTTTTGCATCCGACGATTTTTGACCGTTCGACGATTTCTGACCGTTTATGGTTCACGCTTCGAGCTCACGGCCTCCGGCGGCTGCTGCGGAGGGCTATATATTTCTGTACCTTGTGGGTTGGAGCAGGGTGCCAAGTGGGATCACATGCGGGTGGGATCAGGGGAGCCAAGCAGGGGCCTGCTTTATTATCCCGCTTTTTGTAGGGAGCATATTCCCAGAATTTTCTACAGCATGGAGAGCTCTACTGCATAATTTAATTTTGAGGCAGATTCGGGCAAGCGCGCACCGACCGGTGGCCGGGGCCCTCCCGTTGCATATTGTGGGCGTAAAAAAATCGTTGTACTACTAAATAATACCTGTACGTGAACACATTGATCATTCTAGCACATTCTACAAAAACCTCATAGATTCGACAGCCTCTCAATTTGGTACCAGGTACACCTCAAACACGTGCACTACTACCCGTGACCTGGACGACGTCAAATGAGATGGAGTTACCTACTGAGCTATAGGGGTAAAAGATCGATCGATTACCCAGCCCAGGGTAATCCTTATATCACTCCCCCCCCCCTCTGAACGGCGGGATCTTTGGGGCGTCAGAAGAACCGTATACGTCTGTACGCTGACCTACCCGCTTCGTTTCATTACCTGGGAAACTAGGGAGATGTGTCCTTTATTTTTTTAGGCACGCACAAGCGTTTCTGTAAAAGAAACGTAAAAGAAACGTTCGAAAGTGAGGTTCGAATCCGTGACCTGGACGACGTCAATTGTGAAGGTGTTACCTACTAAGCTATAGGGGTAAAATATTGATCGATCACCCAGTCCAGGGTAATCCTTACAACAGCAGTGTTTCAAATGTGTTCTCTACGCAGGGGTCCTCCCTTGCCGGCTAGGAGGCAGCTCGGTACCCCTTGTGGTGGTAACCTGTCTAATAGCCACTAGTGACCTCCTTGGATCCATTCTTCGCTTGCGTTCACCACAAATCGCACCTCTATGGAACTGGTCTGACCTGCGGACATGTTGCCCCCCACGTGCTGGTTGTAGTATTGCTGATCCATGCTGGCTCCTTCGCTCGCTTTCGTTGATCGACAGGCCAGGTGTTGAGGATGTAAGGTGGGTCTCAGAGTATTTGGATTGCTCTTGGCCAGGAAAAACTTGTGTGTACATCCGCACTCCTTTCCGTCTGAGGTTTGACTTCCTGGAGGCGTGTTTCCCTGGGCATTTCTCATCATCGTCCCCTATTTTTAGGTCGACTGATAGCTCGGCATGATCCTGTCTTTGCTCCGCATGTCAGCCTCCCTGGCAATCCTTTTCAAGGCAACCCTCCTCGTTCGGCATCAATCCATTGTCTATCGGGCCTCTCGACGGCTACCTTAGCAATGCCCTGTTGCACCGAACCGCTGTAACATCCCCCCCAGCTTGGTGGCGCAAGCCAACAACGCGGCAAGACAGGCGGTGCGTACGCTAAAGCTTCGTATAGGGACAACCTTGGTCCGTAAATACTGAATTAAGATACCAACCAGGGCTTTTTATACTCCACGTTCTAACGGAAACTGATTATCTGTTCCTGCTGTATAGTTTGTACCACGGCTACTGTCACGGCAACGGGGCAGTACTCTTTGGACTAGTTCAACTTGTCTGCCTCAACTCTTCGCTTTACCCCCTTCCTCATTTCCGAGACCGTCAGTTCTTCCCAGTCATTGTCCGGGAACCTAATGCGCCAGTAGGGCGAGCAAAACTCATAAACTTGTCCTACCCGGTCCATCTGCTTATCACCTACCGCGTGGGACCTGGTCACTGTCGTTCCTATCGGAAATAGGGTTAGCGCTTCGCTTCTACTGAGGAGCGTACCCTTCTTCGGGCGAGCGGTCGTCTGAGTTTTCTCGGCGTCGGGGGGGTTCAAGTTCCACAGGGCGTGAAAGGTGTCTAGCTGCAAAGGGGTAAAACTGTCTAGGGATTCTGCCTCCATGACCCAGTCCGAGGAGGCCCCGTCCAGGTATCTTCCCCGATATTCCCAACGGGTTGTCCCTGTTTTACTCACCACCTCCCTGCGGTCTATTAGAGTATACATCGGGGCCGCGGCGACCGAGTCTCCTTTGAGCCCCAGGTCAGCACCCCAAGCTATTTGTGCGAATTCGTCCCCTATCGGGTGTCTCAAGTCTGATGAGCGCGGGTAGAAGGGTTTGAGCGATGCTACCGAGACCGTACGGGATCGTTTTTTTTCTCCCCTCCATCTCTATGACAGCGCTAAGGCCCTTAAACATGACCTTGGTCACGGTGTCACGGTCCACGGACCTGTCCATTTTTCGTGTACCAACTTCGATCCCATACCTTGTCTGAAAAGCGAGCTGTCGCTCTCCCGTACCAGGACCAGGTCTCCCTCCGCTACATTCGTACTTGGGGAGGACCGTGATATCCTGGCATTGTGGCGCTGACGGGATGCTTCCTTCTCTTCGTGGATCTTTCGCAGTGCTTCCGCCACCTCCCGCATGTTATGCCTGCGGTTCTCGATGAAGTTGCTGAGGCCGCCTGTGGCCTCTGTGTCATCCATCTGTGGGATCAGCATATCGAGGGTTGTGCGAGGGCTACGACCGAACAGGAGCTGGAAGGGAGTCATGGCGGAGGGTAGTGCCGGGTCTGGCGCAGTGCGTTTGATCCAACAAGCGGCGGCAACGTACTCGTCCCATCTCGTTGGCCAGGACTTACACAGTTCGGATAGCACGTCTTGCATCCATGCTCCCACTCTTTCCACTCCTCCCTGCCCCCTGGGATGGTCTGCTGGTCCGAACTCTATTGGGACTTTTAACCATCGACATAGGTGTCCCACTACTGCCGCTGTGAATTCCCCCCCACCGTCCGCGTGAATAAATGAGGGCACTCCAAATGTCAGGCAAAGGTCTAAGAGAAAACGGGCTACTCCGTTTGCTTCTTTTGACGGTGGTGGGTGAGCGAAGGGGAATCTAGATGCTCTGTCTACAACGAGCAGTAGGTACTCGTTTCCCGCGTCCGCCGTGTTTGGGAATTTCTGTAGGTCTACCTCTAGCACTTCCCATGGCTCCAGGAATCTGGCAGGAAGCATCGCCACCTGTTGACTACGTGACCTCTTCCTGCGTCTACACCCACACGATAGTACCTACTCTCGTGTGTCTCTACACATGCCTGGCCAGTGAAACCGGTCCCTTAGCAACGAGAGGGTTCTTGCGATTCCGGGGTGACCGTGTTGGCAGTGTACTAGGACGAGCATGTCCGCTACAAGGCAACTCGGTATGGCTGATACAGCTGTTCGCTTTACCAACGCTCCGCTCTGTTCGAACTCAAGGCACAGGAGACTCTGGTCGTCTAGAAGGTATCTGTTGATATCCGTATCTGTCAACTCGTTCTGCCCGGCGACTTCTCCTTGACTACATAGTGCTCGCCTGCCCTTGCTCAAGCATGGGTCCGCTGCCTGGCTCCTGACCAAGTGAGGCACGTCTTGCAGCGCCTGGAGGGCACGCTCTATCGCCGTTGTCGCCAGTGGTTCCTTTTGGCGTGCCCACCCCTCCCCCCCCGCTGGGAGACTGCACTCGACGGTGTTAGGCGCCAGAAGGTTTAACTTCGTTGGTGGTGGCGGGTCTTTCGGAACCTGTAAAGAGCCGGGCTCTGACGCCTGAACGGCCGGTTCGCCTCCTGTCAGTGATCGGGCTTTTGACGACGGACGCGCGGTGCTCGCAGGGCGAGGGGGACGGGCGGGGGCTTCCGGAAACGAAGTTAGACGCACGGATGGAGTACGAGCGCGGCTGGATCGCCTTACTATCGGCCCGGAGCTGTCTGTATGCATCGCTGCAACCCGGTCATGGAACGGCAAGGTGGCTAGCTGTGCGCCCGAGGTTAGGTCGACGGGTTCTTCGGGTGGTTCTTCGAGCACGGCTACGGTCCGCGGAATGCTATCAACGATTGCACTAGGCGCGGATGGCACCCGTTTACTAGTTGACCTTTCTCTACGGACAACATGCCGTTCCCTGATACCACCCGGGTCTACCAGTTCCTCTTCGAGTGATTCTAGGTCATTCAGCAGATGTCCGTCTAGGACCGGTCCCCTGGGGCCTACGTAATCGGTGGGTTTGCTGGATGATGCGTCGTCCGGGAATGAGTCGTCGATCGAGGCGCCTGTTGCCCCCGGGCGCAGCAAGCGGGATAGAGCGTCAGGCAGCTGATGTGACGTTCCTGCCCTCCACTTCATGACTATGTCGAATTCCGTTAGCCGGAGCGCCCATCTGTAAAGCTTGGGGTCCAGGTCCCGGCTACGAAATAGCCACAGCAACGCGGAGCAGTCTGTGACCAAAGTGAACTTTCTACCCGCCAAAAAAGGTCGAAAGTGGACAACTACCCATAAAACCGCCATGCATTCCCTTGCGGTAGCTCCACGACGCGCGTCTGTACGAAACCATCGATGACTGGCGTATGCGACCATATATTCCTTTCCATTGTGCACTTGTGTTAGCGCTGCACCTGCCCCTGTTTCACTGGCGTCTGTGTGTAACGTAAATGGGCTGCCCCAGGAAGGGAAAATTAAAATAGGAAATGATGTGAGGGCCGCCTTCAGCGCCAAGAACGCGTTATGTTGTTGTTCTGCCCATGGGATAGGGAGATGCCGCGCGCGCTTGGTCGCAAAGGCTTTGTCTCGAAGGATATCGTGAGCGGCGCAGCTAGAATACTTTACCGCTCTACGAACTGCCACAAGTAGCCCGTCACACCTAGAAATGCTCTGAGTTCCTCCACCGTTGACGGTGGAGGTAGCTCAGCTACGGCCGCCACTTTCGACTCCGACGGTCTAGCCCCCTGTCTGTCCACTACCATCCCGACGAATTCCAGACTCGGGCAACACCATCTTGATTTAGCAATATTCACGGACAGTCCAGCAGACTGCAGGCGGTTGAGGACTGCGTCGATCAGAATGAGGTGTTGGTCAAAGTCCTGGCTGTAAATAAGGATATCGTCCAAGTAATTTTCCACTCCTTTGCCCCTTAGCCCGCTGAGCAGCTTCGCTACCATACTTGCAAACGCTGGCGGCAGGATTTTGAGCCCAAACCCACATCTCATGTACTCCCAAAGTTGACCGTATGCGTCGCGAAAAGCGGTTTTGTGTCGATCGTCTTCTGCAATGGGTAGCTGGAAGAATCCGGAGGCTAGGTCGATGGAGGTGAACCATGAGCAGCCCTGACATCGTTGGAAAATACCTTGCATGTCCCCGAGCCCCCCGCTATCTGTCTTCATGAGGTTGTTTAGTGCGCGATGGTCCTGGCACAGACGCAGCGTGCCGTCTTTCTTGGGCACGGTTACGCACCTGGCTGCCCAAGCGGAAGTCGACTTTCGGATGATGTCTCTCTTTGCTAACAGTTCTACCTTTCTCTGGATAGCGTCTGCCTGCTCTGGGGAAAAGCGTTGTTGTTTAACTGCGACCGGCGGGGTGTGTTCATCGATCAAGAGTATTCGCACTTCTCTTATTGTGCAAGGCCTCACGCGCTTCGGGTCCTCCGGGAACTGGCCAGCCACATTCTTCGGACCGAGGGTGTGTAACAGCTGTTTTTTTTGTCTTTTCGCTGAGATGACCGATGTTAGCATCCGAGAGAGCGACTCCCTTTTGCGCCGATGGGTTATGATCGGCTTCTAGCGGCGAGGGTTTGTCGGGCCGCGTCAAGGGCGGGGCGATGGGCGCGGGGTGGATGAAAAGCGCTCTAAACCTGTCAACATCTCGCACGTTGAGGGCGATTACCTTGGCGACGGGGTGCCCGTTCCGGACGATTCCTGGAGCGGGACCCGTGTTGACCACCTTGCAATACAGTGGGGTGCCAGGCTCCCACCATTGCACCCCTCGTGCCAAGCCTATCACTGCCCCACTATCTGTGTCGTACTTCTCGGAGGGCTGCATCATCACCAGTTGTGTTTCACTAGGCTGCGGACCATGTACGTATGCCTCGACTGCTATCCCTAGGAAGCCTCCTACTTCCGCCGGGTTCACCAGGCGGAGTTCCCACTGTAACGTGCCGTCATCTTCCCACGCTGCCTGGCCCATAGAGCAGCTCGGTAGCGGTGAGAGGTCCGGAGGAACACCGGGCAGTGGGGCCCGGGCGGTGTGTGGTGGCCTAACTTCGCCGTACGCCTCTTTTGCGCGCTTACCTCCTGCGCTCCGCGACTGGAAAGGAACCCATGGCGCACCGGGCGAGGGTTGGAACCCTTTGCTTTTGTTGAGGGGGATGACGCTCCTGTTGGCACGAAAGAAGCTGGCTCCCACAATAATTCCGTATGGAAGATCTTGCACTACCCGTATCGGGACGTTTCGCACGCAGTCCTCGGGGGGAAACACGATGGGCAGCACTGTGGACCCCAGAATGGTCATTCCCGGCACTTCGCTGCGGGGTTTGCTGCTAAAAGGGCCCCTTGACCCTTGCTACTGAGCTTCCTGCCGACGCCGCTCCCCCCCCACGCCTGAACGCTCTTCCAAAAAGCCAACGATATATAGTTACCTCCGCCCCCTCCTGTATTAATTAAAACGCTTACTGGGATCCGCCCTACGACCCGACGTGGGTCCCATACTGTACCGTGGACCCACAGTTGCTGACTATTCCCTACGGCGACTAACTGTTCCTCCAGCGCCCCCAGCTCCTGGTCGCTTGGGCGGCTGGCCTCCGACAACCCAAGTCCCTGTAATGAACGGCGAATAGGTGGCACAGGCCACGGTGCCAGCCGGACGAGTTTGAGGTCTGAAGGGTTCCCCGGAAGGGCTACGCCCCCCGGGGCGTACCTTCAAGCGTCCACCTCAGTGTTGTGTTATCTACTGGTTCGCAGTCCTCTCCCATCACCGCTGCTAACATCCCTGCCATCTCGTCAGACAACGCGTAAAGCTTATTGCGGGGTCGCGTTTCAGTTGAGTCTACGCTAGCTGTCCCGGTCCGCCGTCTCTTCGCCTCAGGGGATTTGAAGTGTCCGGCCGGGACGATGTTCTGGTCATGGCTGAACGGGCAGGAGGCTTTGGGGCAGTAGCCATTGAACGCCAGGCGGAAGAAGAATTGGTGTCGCAGCAGGAAGTCCACCTTTTCTTGTCGCGGCGCGTCTACATTTGGCCTCTCTAAAGTCAACTTGTCCTCTCCGACCTGTTCGCGCTCCCTGCCCTGTGGCAGGGCTCTCTTACCGCCCTGGCGCGTCCTCAGTCTTCCGCCTGCGAAGTGCCAAACGGCACTCCATGTCCACCTGGGGTGGAGGCCGGCTGGTGTTTGAAGGCGGCTACCGAGAGCTCTTCCCTAGTTTTAGCCCCGTCTGGAAACGACGACGATTTACCCGAGGTCGATTCTCGGATTGGACACCATGTTTCAAATGTGTTCTCTGCGCAGGGGTCCTCCCTTGCCGGCTAGGAGGCAGCTCGGTACCCCTTGTGGTGGTAACCTGTCTCATAGCCACTAGTGATCTCCTTGGGTCCATTCTTCGCTTGCGTTCACCACAAATCGCACCTCTACGGAACCGGTCTGACCTGCGGACATGTTGCCCCCCACGTGCTGGTTGTAGTATTGCTGATCCATGCTGGCTCCTTCGCTCGCTTTCGTTGATCGACAGGAACGACAGGCCAGGTGTTGAGGATGTAAGGTGGGTCTCAGAGTATTTGGATTGCTCTTGGCCAGGGAAAAACTTGTGTGTACATCCGCACTCCTTTCCGTCTGAGGTTTGACTTCCTGGAGGCGTGTTTCCCTGGGCATTTCTCATCATCGTCCCCTATTTCTAGGTCGACTGACAGCTCGGCATGGATCCTGTCTTTGCTCCGCATGTCAGCCTCCCTGGCAATCCTTTTCAAGGCAACCCTCCTCGTTCGGCATCAATCCATTGTCTATCGGGCCTCTCGACGGCTACCTTAGCAATGCCCTGTTGCACCGAACCGCTGTAACAGCAGTCTCCAGAATAGAGTTGTTCACGCCATCATTGTGCAAGCGGGGCGGTCCCGGCTGCCTGTGCGGAATCGTCAAACACCTCGTGTGAGTGACCAGAGCAGAGCCAAAGGCATCAACCAACCTGCTAGCAGTAGTCGGTCCCTACAGCAGTAGATCCATATATCCATACTGCCTTTCGAACTCACAATCTTCGTTGTACCTCTCCGGCCTGCCCCGTCCTTGGGGTGGGCCGAGGAAGCCCGCAAGGACTTACAGCGGTCTAGCAGCAGCCACACGGGCATCGAGCCTCGGGCGGGTAGAGAGGGAACCTCGCGCGGTCTGGCGAGTGAACTGTTCACTCTAAGGACCGCGCGGGGTGGTGGTGATGAGTTTTATTTTTAACCCGGATGCCGAGGAGTTCATCCCCGAGGCAGGACGGGTACATCACCACAGCAGAGAGCGCTGCGTGGGTAACCTGGGGAGAAGAGAGGCTGGCCACCGCGTGGGTACGCAAGCGCGACAGGAAGGATGGGGGTGTCGGAGTTGGCTGGGACGACTGCACCCAACCAACGGAAACCAAGGCGCGAACCGGGCTACAAAGCGGAGAGCCAATATTATCATAGAGAAAAAGAAGAGACAAAAAAAAAAAAAAAAGGAGGAGGGGACGAGCCTCTCGTCGGCTGGCTAAAAAAAAAGCAGCACGCGAGGCTCGTAAGAGGCGGAAGGCGGCACTTGTGGTGGTAGCGACCTACAATGTGCGTACCCTGGCCGTAAAAGGGAAGAACGGGTACGGGCATGACGAGTGCGTACTTGCGAAAGGACGGCAACTCGGTTGTGACTTCATTGGTCTGCAGGAAACCCGACGGTCCGGCAACACGAGATTTCGTGCAGCTGGATACCAAGTTTTTTTGTTCAGGTCAGGAAAAAACAGCAGCGAGACAAGGGTTGTATGGGGTAGGTTTAGCAGTAAAAGACTCAATATGCCGTACGTCTAAGTTCACTCAGCAGTTTATTGACGAACGACTTATGTCTATGCGCTTTGAGTTGGACGGTCGGAGCGATGCGGTTAATTTCGTCGTTGCGTACGCCCCAACTGATTGTACCAAAGACTCCAAGCAGAAAGGCATGTTCTGGCGAAAGTTGGAGGACCTGGTTGAGCAGATTCCTGCTAAAGAGTGTTTGTTTGTGCTTATAGATGCCAATGGGCGAACTGGGGGGAGGATAGAAGGGTGCGGTGATGATGAATGTAGGGTGCTCCGAGCATACGGACGAGATGTTCGTAGTGATAACGGCAAACGGCTTTTGTCGTTCGCTACCAGTTGCAAGCTAGCGCTCACCAACACATTTTTCAGCACGCGCAAGGGCGGAATATCGCATACATACAACGGCACCAGCCTGAATGATCGTAAGCGAATCGACTACATCCTAACTCGTCAAGTCCACCGACCTAGAGTACATAATGTTACAGTCGTCCCACAGCCCCCACACCTGCTAAGGCTGATTCAGACCATAACATCGTGTACATCAAGGCCCGACTTAGTGGTCACTTTTCGTCTAACCGAAGATTGCTGAAACCCCCAAAACGCCGAGAATTCGACAGGCAGCTTTTCTTATCCGATGGAGAGCGTCGACACCGAATAGTCGAGAGGGTCGTTTCCACTCTTAACCAACCTACCCAGCCTCGTAAACGTCTGGCATGGTTGAGTTTTTCACCACAACTGCCGTGAATGCTGTTGAGAAAGAGGTGCCACCTCCACCACGTCGCCACCACCGAAACGGTTGGTGTGAGACCCCCGAAACGGTGGCCGCTTTCAAAGTAGCATGGACAGCGAGGGAGGATGCGAGACAGCTCTTGCGTGTCTACCCCCGAGATAGTACAGCGTGGAAGAAGTTGAGATCCGCCTGTGCGAATCTGCAGGAAGTGGTCGCCGCAGGAGTCAATGCGTATTTTGAAGAGTACCTCGCTGAAACCGAGAAATTCCTCGCGAGTTCCGATCAACGAGGGTTCTACAAGCACCTGAAGAGTACGGTAGGGTTGCAAGGTACGAAAGCGAGGAGTGAACAGTTCATCATGGACGAGGACGGCACGCTGTTGCGGGATCAAGCGCGAATTCGTGAAAGATGGGCGGGGCACTACCACAAACTATTGAACACGAAATCGCTGAAACTTGACCCCACGATCATCGACCTAGTGCCACCACGACCGCTGAAACTATCCCTTGGAAATGAACCATCCATTGACGAGATGATGGAAGCAGTGAAGGGTATGTCAAACTGGAAAGCCGTTGGACCAGATGGTCTCCCGGTCGAAGTACTGAAACTTGACCACCCCGCTTTCGTGCAGTATTTTCACAGTATCCTTGTTAACGTTTGGGTAACGGGAGAAGTCCCCCAGCAATGGAAAGATGCGATCATAAAAACCCTTCATAAAAAGAAGGATAGAACTGATTGCAACAACTACAGAGGTATTTCGCTTGTTGCTCACGCAGGCAAGGTGTTGCTGAAAATCGTTGCGTCCCGTCCAAGCAGCTACTGCGAGACCGAGCATATACTCCCTGAAGAACAGTGCGGCTTCCGCCCCGCACGGTCAACAGTCGATATGCTGTTTGTCGTGCGCCGGTTGCAGCAGCTCGGGCGGCAGAAGAAAATCCCCCTGTACATGTGCTTCATCGACTTGCAGAAAGCGTACGACTCTGTCGACCGAGAACTGTTGTGAGAGGTACTCACACGCCTTGGTGTACCAACCAAGATGCTCACAATCATTCGCAATTTTCACGAAGGCATGCGGGCTCGCGTGCGTGCGGATGACGGTGAACACTCGGACTGGTTCAATGTAACCCAGGGACTGCGGCAAGGCTGCGTACTATCGCCGTTACTGTTCAACGTGTTATTCGCCGCTGCGGTACACATCGTGCTGGTACGCCTCAGCAAAGACGAATTCATCGTAAGGGATTTGGTTCATCTCGAAGAGGACAGGGTTGTCGGAAAAGAGGAACCGTTGGCATGCGTGCAAAGGGCTGTGTGGGGCATGTTGTATGCAGACGATGCAGGAATAGTCTCGAAGTCGGCGGAAGGCCTTGCAAGAATGATGACAGTCATCGTGACTGTCTTCGAAGCAGTAGGTCTCACGGTATCCGAGAAGAAGACAGAGACGATGCTCCTACGAACACCGGATCAGACGTTTACCACCTCACCGCTCGCGATCGAAGCTGCAGGCCAAAAGTATAAACAGACGACCCAGTTTTTGTACCTAGGAGGCATTATCCACGAGAACGCTGACCTCTCCTTCAAAATCGAGCGACGAATCCGTCTGATGCGGGCATGCCTCAAACGGTATGGTCCGGAACTGTACGATAGGACGAACGCACCGCTTAGTCTGAAAGTCCGGATGCTGAAGGCCGAGGTGATTGAGACCTTGCTGTACGGTTGCGTGACGTGGACCCTCAATGCGGACCACTTCGCCAAGCTTCGATCAGCCCACCACGAAGTCCTTCTGCGAGTCATTGGTTTCCAGCGCCGACTACGCACCGACCACACCACCCTCTCGTATGCGAAGGCGCTCAGGATAACACGATGCGAAAGTATCGAAATGACCATCCGTAAACGGCGACTCTTCTTTGCGGGGGCTGTGGTGCGGCAACACGAGGGGCGATTGCCCAGTCGGTTGATGTTCGGGACGATCGCTGGTGGGGGGAGCCCGAAACCAGGCGGGCAGCCCAAGACTTGGCCTAGGGCAATTGCTGAGGACCTTAGAGTGTTCAAAGCCACCGAGAGATCAACGGAAGACTCCCCCTTAGTCTTTGGAGTTGGGACCGCGCTGTGGCCCACTGCAGCAAAACAGACGGGAAAGTGGTACCGGGGAATCCTCGAAGCAGCTGAACAGTTCATGGGCAGGTGGCACGAGGCTGGGGCAAAGCTGAGTAGACAGCGCCGTGCATCCGCTGCAGGTAGTGTTAGAGGGAATGGGGGGAGGGGTAACAGCAGGAGGGGTAGAGGGAACACCGTACAAGTGTATGGGGGCAGGGGGGGGAACAGGAGGAGTAGAAGGGAAACCGCGGTAGAAGAGAGTAGCAGAGAGACCGCAGATAGGGTAGCAAGGTACCAGGCCGACTAATAGGTTGGACTTTTCTTTGCTACTCGTACCGCCAACTGCTGCGGCCGTTCGGTATGCATTTTGATTTTTTTCCCTTCTTATCCTTATGAAAGAAGTACTACATAGTGGGTGGGTGACGAGCGTATTTTGGCCCACTCACTATTGCTCTTTTTACTTAGTTAAGTGTTCACCGGAATGCATAGTCCCCTTTTTCCTTCTCGTATCTTTCCCCTTGCACGTCTCTTTTGGCTCATGCTCGGGGTAAGTATGTATGTGTCTGAGCTTTGGCTTCCCATTTTATTTATTTATTTGGGATTCTTCTCCTTTTCTGTTTCTTTTTCTTGTTCTTTTTCGGTTTGGTTTTTTCGTTGCTTCTCTTTCTTTATGGTGTGTTTTGGTTGCTGGCGTATGTATGTATGTTGTGTCGGCCGCACCTAGTGCGAAGGCATGGTATTACGTAGGCTATTAATGCATTACGGTGTGTTATCTCTGTGTCGTAGTCTGTGACCACAGAGCTCGTATCTTTCTAGGGTGAAGAATCAGCACGGACACTGGGCTTGCTGGATGTCGACGAGTAGAAGAACGGTTTAATGTGAAGAAACACACACACACACACACTTGACAGCACCTCCCGCGGACGTGTCCCCCCCCATGTTTGGCTGAAAAAGGCGGGGGTATACCCCCTTTTGACCATTTATATCTCCCAATATTTCATGTCAAATGCTGTCAAACGGCCAACAACCAAATTTACTAAAATTTTCCTGGCACCAGGAACAAAATTACGAAAATTCCGAAACACACACACACGCGGTCTGCTGCACGTCTCACGTCAAAAATAAGGAGTTTCTATTATTAATATTAATAATAATGAAACTCCGTTTTTTTTTTTTTTTTCCTGTGACACGCTTCTCTTCGATTGAGTACATACTCCCCGCCGTCTACGTTAGATTAGCTAACCACGAACGAACCCACGAACCATGAAAAACGTGGCAATATCTTTCGAGATGTCTTGATACATACAGCAGGAATCTTCTTTGTTTGGTTTTTGTTCATACGTACCAGTATGATACATTACACCAGGACCTGTACCCGGTACTGGCAGAAGTACAAATAGTAGTAGTACGTTGTTTGGCAAATTTAATACGTCACGGGACAGCTTAGTACGCGGACTTTAATTGCACGCCGCGCAATGTATGTAAAACCCCTGTTCTGGCAGATACTGGAGCAGTGTATAGTCATTCCCATTGACTACGTTAGATACCTGGTACCTATTACCATGCCATGTAGTCTGTGACTGGCAGTAGGTGGAGCTCTGTTCCTGGCGCTTTGTGTATAACATGGCACAGCAGTGTACAAGTACTACGGCTGTATGTACCAGATATTCAGCTACAAATTGGTACGGAGCAGCTGGTACTGAAGCAACACTCGGTAATATCAACAACTTTTGAAAAATTGTCACAAAATATTATCTTTTTTTTTTTTTTTTTTACGAGGTTGTCCGAAAAAAAAAAAAAAAATGGTGCTGGAAGGTTCTCAGGTTCCCGCAGGTTGCTCGTGCAGTTGAAGATTTATATTTTCATGACTTTTAGTTCGACCACGACGAACTCGTCGTATGACAAAAAACATCAACAACCCGGCAGCATGTGTGTATAACGTGTATAGTTCTGTCTGTACCGCGACAGCAGCCGCAGCATCGATGGTACAGCATCAGCGGTAGTGTGTTGTATGCAGCGGCAGCATGGTAGGTACTACTGCTGCACCCTTTCTGCACCAGTGCGTGGGACGCGGGCGGGGGGTACAGGGGAATCATTTCACCTGAAGATTCTTGGACCTGCAGGTTGGACTCACAACTTTATTTTCAGTAGGTCAGTGGGTCAACAAAGGTACAAGCAACATTATTTTGATAGGTTCGACATTTGAGATGTCGCTGAAGGTGTAGGACGTCGACGTCGGACATATCGACACAAAGACCATGCCGCTAAACGGACCACAGAGAACAGACTAGAATAGTGAATGAACTATTAATAATATCGATACTAAAAATATTAATACGTACTGTGTACGTACGACCTTGCCTTGTTGTGCAGCCGTCGTGCCCCCACGACTACGAGAGCCACCCCGCTCTGCTCCCGTACTGCAGCAGCTCCATTCACGGCACACGGCCGCTCGATCCGTTTGGTGTTGGCGGTATCCACACCGGTCAACCCTCGGAGCGCGCAGCAAACGGCAGTCAGTATTTTCGCGCCGAGATTCTAATCAAAAGGCAAAACAACAACAACGGCTAGTATAGAGTGCGAGTAGCACTTCAAGGTTTCGCTGCTGGTGGTGGTGGTGGTGGTGGTGCTGCTGCTGCTGACAGCAGTTGTGCTGCTGTGCCGGTAAAAGCTCTGATCAAGGGTTCCGGGAGGCAGGGCACAGGGCGAGACAAGGACCAGAGAGAGGCTTTTGGACGCGCGCCTACTAATAGTACTTCGCCGGTGCCAGAATGCACAACGAGGATTGGCTAGAAGAGCCGAACGACGGCGGCGCTATGACATGGAGACCTTCCAAGCGCGGCGACGAAAACAACACCTCGAACAACAGGTCGTTCGGCTTCCACATTTCGAGCCAGCAGGTGAGTGTTGACTTGCTTGTGTTATTTCTTGCGTACAGCAAGTACAGCAAGCAAGCGGTCTACAGAGTACCAGAGATACGCTAGGCTTTGCATCGCCTAACTTCTGACCTCTCGTACAGGTACAGGGTACGAGCTCTCTGTCTCGTAGTTTGCGTCCGCAAAGCTTGTTGTGCCCCGCACATACCTGGTATATTGTTGTAGCAGATGCAGCATCTACCCAATAATAAACGAGTATCCCTCTATATTAGGACAAAGAATCGGTGGATGTCGACGGGTAGGTACTTTTTACTCAACGCATAACGTTCCTGCCCGTATTGTTTTGGCTTTTAGCTCGTCAACAATGACATGTAGCTCGTCAATTGCGGGCGGCCCCGTTCTTGTCAGTGCAGGTAGGTGGGCATATAATACCATAGTAATACGTAGGTCTCCCGGGCGAGCAAGAGCCGGTTACCCAGAAGCCGATATCACGACTCTTGTGGGGCGAACCAACAACAACAGCACAGAGCCCTACGCGAGAAGAAGAGGTACATATATCCTGGGATTTTACAAAAACTGCTTGCTGTTAATCAAGCATCAGCAGTAGTTTCAACATCGGTGCGAAAAAAAACTGCTTGCTGCGCGTTTGGTTGGTGTTGGGTTGGGTCGTCTTGCTGAATAAGGACTTACCAGGTATAACAATACTGCTGCTGTACTCGTACACCCCATCCACTACTACTGACTGCTGTAGTAACAACAGGTAGGTAGGTAAAGCTCGTTCTTCTGGTGTGCACATTCCCTACCTGGGGGCACGACACTTTTTTCTGTCTTTTTTTCTTCCTTTTTTTCTTTCGATGGTTTTTTCGCTCCATTTTGGTTTTTTTTTTCTCTCCTTTCTTTGTAGAATGTGTAATACTACGTACTACTATACTGCTGTGCATCATGTTGTGCGTATTGTATCCAGTACGATGACATGGCATTGCATTGTCTACTCTGGTTACTGCTGTCCACAAACAATACCTGGTATGTATTATGTTGATGAGTATCTCTACTGGTGCTGTGACATAGTTTTGTGACCACAGAGCTTGTACCTATCTCTCTACGAGGATTGAAGAATCGGCGCGGACACTTCTCTGGTTGGTTGTTGTCATCGATGTTGACGGGTGCTCGTAGAAAGAACAGTTTGATGTGAAAACACACACACATGGCACTATCGATCTATCGATCCAGCATACCTCGTGAGCGGTTCGCTGATAGTCTTGGGCCACTTGCGTCTAGACTTGAACATCGACATCGTGCGCTTCTTGTTTGCTGATGGTTCGATGACGTGTCGCAGCAGCAACAACGACAGCAATCAACAGAAGAGCAACAGCAGCAGCAGCAGCAACAACAATGTATTCAGACAGAAGAAGCAGTCGGAACTCGGAGTTCGCAGGGACCCCTGATGATGATGCTCCCCATTTTTAATTTGCCACAACCCCGAGATTTCAACTCAACCACATCGAGACGGGGAACCTTGTACTCATTAAATGTGTACTTACGCAGTTACGTACCAGGTACGTACGGTATAGTACTACTGTAGTACAACATACCAAGGGGTTCACATTCTTCCTTAGTGCATTGCTGCACTGGCTTGCTACTAATAATACCTATTTTTGTTGTTGTGGTTGTTGTGTCATTGACCGGATCAGGTGCGACGACGTGTGTGTGGAAATGTCATGTTCACGTACGTATATATATATATATCTCTCGGTGAACACTGCACGCACATATAATAATTGTACGAAAAACACTAAAAACGGCACCGCGTGGTTGTAACAAAAAAAACAGAGTGCTGTTCTACATACATATTTCTTCTGCTGTTTCACCGCTGCTCTACCAGCAGTTAGTTAGTTGCTTTTGTAGTGCGTACAGGTATACGCCGTGTCTGCGCGATTGCTTTTGAAATCCCGAGGAAGTAAGTGTGGATTAATATCGTTCTGCCCCCTCTTCGCAGCATCCAATTACCAACTATTACGGAGGACCACAAAGTAAATAGGACCTATGATACGGTAAATACAAAAACCTATATATAACTATTTTTAACCACAATATTCGGTCCTATTTACTATGGTCCCCCGTAATATTGAATCGTTGCGCATACATGCACATGCATCTCTTGAGATCATGTGTTGTCCTGCCAGGTCAGGAATGTGTTGTCATACGAGTAACCCCTGGTATGTCACACCGCGTAGGTCGACAAGAAACATGGCACACGCACGCAACACGCACAGATGCACCGTCCGGGGTCGACACCAATGGAACTGTTACAGCTTGATGTGCGACTGCTTGCTGTTGTTGTACCGCCGTGGCTACCGCAAAGAAGTACTGATGTCGAGGGCTCGAGAGCTTGAGGGGAGGTGTGATGCAGACACGCGGCGATACGACAGACAGCAGCAGCACGCAGAGCTAACATCTTGAACTACTTGTTGTGGGGTTTGTGTCGTCCTGTGAGGCTCGGCGAGGCGGATTTTTTTTTTACGAGTAGCATTTTTATACATTTAATCGTCACTTTACTTTCCAGCCTGTTATAGCTATTAATCGTACCAGTAGGAGGTTTTACCCTCAGCGATCTTCTGGACAATCCATGATCACAGGTGTCGTCCCTTCTCCCCCCCGGTACGTGCCTTTATTTGTTTCGCGCACAGGGTTCAGCATTCCCACTGCTCGTCGATTTTCATCGAATGTAGCCAACTCACACTCTCGAGCTTTGCGCTATTAGTAAATATTTATGCAAGAAAAAGTCTCTACGAGCATGCACGCGGTGAGACTCGAGCCCACGAAATTGATCTTGATAGGCACGCGCACCACCTACCAAGCCACCGGGGACACCGGTAGAATGCACCCCCCGCGGAAAAGAGCCAACTCGCGCGACTTTGAGCGGCAAGAGCACACGCCACGCTGTCCGTATGGGGCCGAAAGCGTGCGCCTCAGTGTACGAGCGGGGCTCCTGCGTGAACCGCAGCAGCAGGAGGACGTGAGAGATGAGCCCCGCTACCGGCGGAGAGGTGCATGCAAACGTGCAAAAAAACTGCATTTTCGTACTATACTAGTATTAATAATAGTAACCAGGTACGTATCTAAAAAAATATTATTAATAATAATGAATAGTTATATATAATTACGACGAGTACGTCGTATACACATGTGGAAATACTGCGTACCTTTGCCATCCGAAAACTTGCAGCATGATGAGCTTCAACGTTTTGTTTATCTCTCAGAAAACTTCCCCGAACAAAAAGAAGAAATGTTGAAGGAAAACCACAAGGACAACAGACAGGGATAGCAGCACGATCACTTTTTGGCCAAAATATGTTTCTGAAAACATGTTTCTGGCCAGAGGGGCTCCTCAATCCTTGCATATATATGCACTCCCGTTTTTGTTCTGCTGACAATCCACTCGAATGCGAAATAGTTTGTCCCCAAAACGGGACTTCAGTACTAAAATGGGTAGCTTTAGGACTGCAGTCCCGTTTCGGGGACAAACCACTGGAATTCTGAAGTAGTTTTCTATCCGCCAAAACGGGACTGCAGTACTAAAGTGGGTAGGTTTAGGACTGCAGTCAGTCAGTCCCGTTTTGGAGACAAATCGATCGTACCCCTATGGGACTGCAGTAGTACCGTTTTGCGGACAAACCACTCGAATTCTTGAGTATTCTTGTCCTCAAAACGGGACGGCAGCGCCAAAATATGGGTAGGTCTAGGACTGCAGTCCCGCTTTGGGGATGAACCACTCGAGTCCTTGAGTAGTTTTGTCCCCAAAACGGGACTGACTGTGCGGTTCTAGGAGTTAAGGGCGCTGAGCAACTACCCGTTCAGGTACATCGTTTGTGTTTTTTTTTTTCAAGAATTCACCTCAAATCCTACCCTTGTTGGGTGTGTTTTTTTTGGGGAGGAAGGGAAGCAACAAAAAGCATCAAAACAAAAACACGTTCTTTGCACACACTCACTCCTATTCGATTCAGACCTCGAAGGCCATGTGATTTCTCGGCTGAAGCGCACTCTTCTTG
Organism: Macrocystis pyrifera; assembly: GCA_031763025.1. Classification (NCBI taxonomy): domain Eukaryota; class Phaeophyceae; order Laminariales; family Laminariaceae; genus Macrocystis; species Macrocystis pyrifera. The sequence continues at coordinate 5,315,820 of JASSKH010000017.1, read as the reverse complement.
CTTGTCCTTCTTCGCGCCGCTTTTGGGTGATGTATGGGTTCCTCGTGTGCAATGCCTTCAGAAAAGTATTACAGTACGTCCACCCCTATCTATCCTACCTACGGGGGACCATAATAAATAGGACGTACGGTAAACACAAAAAGCTATATATTTTCCATTTTTACCAACAATGTTTGGTCCTATTTACTATGGTCCCCCGTAATAGCATGCATCCAAAACCAAAAGGTACCAGCATGTACAAAAAACGGCAGTACATCAGTTCCGTACATTGTCAGTCGGTATATTCGTGGTTGTTTCTTTGTAGCATCGACACGCATGCACGGAGACATGTCATGTCAAACGTGGTCACGCGTTGATAGTGAATATTAGCGAGGGTTTAGTGTGTCTGTGGCGCCTACCAACAGTAGTGAACCTCCGACCCGAACCTTTGTACTACTCGTACTCGCGCCCAGTGATGAGTGCTATGTATGTTTCGTGAGTTCGAGTCTCACCGAGTGCATGCTCGTAGGGACTTTTTCTTGCATAAAATTGATTATTAGCGGAAAGCGCGAGAGCGTGAGTTAGCTGTATATTCGATGAAAATCGACGAGCATTGGGAATGCTGAACCCTATGCGCGATAAAAACTAAAGGCACGTACCGGGGGGGAGAAGGGACGACACCTGTGACCACGGCTTGTCCAGAAGATCGTCGAGGGTAAAACCTCCTACGAGTGGGCTGGAAAGTAAAAGTGATGATGAAAAAAAATGTATGTGCTTTGGCAAGAACCCAGGTTTTGGTTCGACTGACTCGGGACGCTGTGCCTTGGAAGTGCTCTTCTTTTGATATATTTTTACTATTAATCATAATTGTAATATAATATGGATACATTGAGTGAGCCGCGTATATATTTTTTGTAAATAAAGAATTATTTGGCTGTGGTCATTGACGATACCTGTACATTTTGACCCTTTTAGAACTATCAAATAGAACTGCACCTACTATAATACCTGCATTTTTTACATAGAAATTTGATTTATTATTAATATGAAACCTTTCTGATGTGAATACAGAATAGCTGTGTATAGCTGTACTATTGCTGTCTGTACGGGTAAACAGATACCAACGAGATACGTACGTATAAAAAAGGTATGAAACCGACTGCCAAAGACTCGTATATCTACTGCTGTGCCTGTTAGATACGGTACGTATTTTTGGCAATGGGTTGCTATATAATCGTTTTGTTTTCTCGGAACCAACGAAACTAAGGGGAACATGTTTCGGCCAGGGACCAATCAGCGCCTTATTTATTTTCATTTCGATTTTCGATTCTGTTCGGACACGCCCTAAAATGGATTCGTTTCAAAAACGAGAAAACTTTGAATTTCGAACTTCGGACTTCAGAAGAGTATTGCCAACAAAAAATATTCGTTGGAATTTTTGAAGAATATTACCGCCTAGTACAGAAGCACTTCTCAAAGAGGTCCAATTACAATCTGTGAGCTCGGATCTTCAGGTTGGTGGGCTGTTCAGGTACTTTGCCTCCTGGTGGGATCAAGGTACGGGCGAAGACCCAACCCAACCCCTAACTCTAACCCTAACTGTAACCCTGACCCCAAGTCACAGCCAAAACGGGCCCAAATTTTCAAGTCGAAACACCCCTGAAGTTCCGAGCTCAGGCTGACTCTTATGGGAGCCGAAACCGGGAAACAAAACAGGGTTTGTAGAGAGATCCGGGAATAATTTCGTGCCAGATCCGACTCGTCGAATCTTATCGCTGGCCACTTTGCGAAGATCTTCTATCCTCCATACCTGATATACCAGGTATATGTGACTACTACTGCTGTGTCAGCACTTCTACGCACACGTCTGCACATGCATCATGTAAAGGCCTCCTTCCGCGGTAAAGCGCCGTTGGCCCTGCTCACCTGAAATGACATGAAATTATAATACAGGGTTTTTGTTACTGGCCAAAAAAAAACAAAACAGGTACCAGGGCTAGACTCGGGTGCCTACATCCTCGGAGTATACGACAGTTTGATGACGGCACGGTCAGAGGCAGGCCCGACTAAAGTGGAAGAAACGAACCGGGTTCGAACTGGTACACGAAAACTTGAGAAACAAGTGTGGACAGGGGGTTCCTCTTTGCTCTCCGGGACGCTATAAAAAAAAAAAAAGTACCAGGTATGTACCTACAATAGGATACGCCTTTTGAGCCACATTTATAGGTACTTGTACACGAAATGTTGCACTCCGAAAAAAGCTTCCTGGTCGCCCCTCTTGATTGGCCAGCGCGCGACCGCATCTATTTTTCGGGGCAAAGTTCGAGGTTTACCTCTCTGTATCTCCCCAAAAGCCGGGCTTCACCTTTCTTTGGCTTCAATTGAAACATCAGTGATAATAATTACTATTACGAGGCTTCTGCCATCCGACAATGTGCAGCTTGAGCTTCACCGTTCACGTTAATCGATCAAAACATTCCTGAAACAAGAAATCCCTGGATACAGAAAATTTTAAACAAGCAGTAATAGTTGTTCTTACAAAAGGTATAAATGGCTCAACCTGTACCGAAACATAGCGACCGTTTGTATTGAATATTGGTTCAAGAACGGCTCTTACGTTTCGGGACAGTGGTGTGGTAGTATCGTTTGTACGGAATATTATTAATACTCGGTAGTATTTTTTTTCTATTCGATTTGTTTCTTTGCTCTTTTTTGTTTGTTTTTTCTCTGTTCTCCTCTTGTTATCTCTTTTCCATAGAATGTGTATGCCGTGGCTCTCGTATCCAGTATGATGACACGGCGTTAATGATGTTGTCTACTCTGTATACTGCATACCAGAGGTACCAGGTAACAACGTACTCGTAGTTTCTCTCTGGCGTAGTTTTGTAACCATTGGACTTGTAACTCTCCATTATTAATAATAGGATTGAAGAATCGGCACGGACACTGGTTGTGTTGAATGTCGATGGGTAGAAAGGACGATTAAATGTGAAGAACACACAACACATGAACAGTCGTTATATTTCGGGACAGAAAACCTCGTCCCCAAGTATAAGCGTAGTATCTCTAAGTTCACGTAAGACGCATGTGTTGTTGACAGCCGACGGAATTAAATATTTATAGTCATGGGCTCTACCGACGGAAACTAATTGCTGGAGTTGCCCAGAGGCAGAGAGAAGAGAAGAGTGGCCACACTCGTCCCGTGCCCCCTCCTAGCTTCTCTTGATGGGTGCACCAAGCAGAGCACGGCACTGCTCGCTGCCGATTGATAGGCCTAGAGGCTAGGTCTACTGACACTGGTTGTGCTGGAAGTTCATGGGTAGAAAGGACGATTTGATGTGAAGAACACACAACACATAAACAGTCGTTATATTTCGGGACACCAAACCTCGTCCCCAAGTATAAGTATAAGGACCGTTTTTATGCAAGGACTGCTGTTTTTGTACTACTGTTAATATTAATAGTACGATTCTCTGTCCCGAAATGTGAGGACCGTCTTCACACTATTACGGGGGTCCATAGTTAACAGGACTTATGGCATACATAAATATTAGGGATGACACCTATTACAGCAGAAGCCAGTATCATCTAGTCGCTGCTGCATAACACAAGGCTACCAGGTACTCCTGTAGCAACCATAATTTAGGTATACACCCATCTCATACAAGCAGGTGTTACAACAGTATAGAAGAACAGAACGATTCTATGTTCGGTTATTTTGTTGTCCTGTACGTGTTGAATCCACTCCTTGGATCTCATGCGGTAGGTACATCATGGTACATAGTGTTTGTTCCCAATAGCAACATCACCACTTGATGTTGCATGTGTTTCTTTTGGAGAAATTTTAGCATGTAACGCAGAGTAAGAAAGTGTATGCTTAACGGGAGGAGGTATTAAGGATGATACTCGTCAGTAGCCATCATAGTCGTTACTCGATAACACTTGCGTCATCTGGTATACATTTACGCATTTCTAAGTACCGCGGACAGTTTTCCAGTCTGTGAGTAGTATTACTGTAGCAGTATACAGCAGCAGCAGTCTTACAATAATATCTACTGCTGTGCACTCGTGCATATTGCATAATAATAGGTCTCAATAACAAGCAGCGCATCGTGGATCTACTGTATTACGTACGTACAGAATCTACAGCCAGCAGCACACATGTACAGCAGTACCTGGTGCGTGCACACTGGTAAATAATGGACAGGGTATCTTCAGTATCCCGTCGGGACCAGTAACATAGTTTTAGTTGTGGTTGAAGTAACAATATAGGCTACAAGAGGGTCATGAGTACGTACCCCAAGTTTTATTGTTTTTAGCGGTAGAATTGCGGGTCTCCGTGTTGTTTGTATATTGAACTGAATGCCAGGGTATTTCCCTATTTTTGTTTTTGAACGAATTTGTAGGGGTCGTCCTTCGTTTCGAGCAGTGAGCGCACACGCGCATCGCTCCCCTTTGAGCTCACTCTACTTTTGCTCACCATCATCAGCTTCCAGCTAAGCAAATGAACCAACACTGTGGCTTGGGGTCACCACATCTTCTTCTCTTCTATTGAAGCTTCTCGTACAAGTCACCTAACAGTGGCTATACGTTTGCCTCGAACATTTATTTTGACTGTGTATTGACCGGCCATCGGCAATCGAGTCTAGGCGTACACACCAGCTACGAGCTGGTATACACGCCAATCGCCATACCTAATAATAAAACCCTATATATTTAGGTATTTTTACTAACTATATTTGGTCCTGTTAACTATGGACCCCCGAAATAATGTTCCGTACAAACAGTCCATATATTTCGGTACAGGTTGACATACGAAGTGTCTTTTTCCCACCAGTAAGAAATCTTCTCCTGCTGTCGTAGCCAATAGCCTACTTTCTTGCTGGGTTCTTTGGTGTGTGTGCGGTACTCTTGTGTAACAATGAAACAACACACTTTCCTCCCGCGAAAGGTGATGTCGCAAATATGCCTGTCGTCTGTTTTGGTTGACGGCTCGGGCGGTCTGGTCCCGACGGCCGTATTTCATTGGTTTCGCCAGAAAAACGGGTTCAGTTGAGCCATTTCTATAGGGAGGTACAATTGAAGCCAAAGGTGAGTGAAGCCCAACTCTTGATCTATTACGGGGGACCATAGTAAGTAGGGTGTTTGGTCCTAGTTACTATGGTCCCCCGTAATAGTAGACACAAGCGAGGTGTGTACCTGGAACCACGCCCTTGCCTTTCGGGAATGCCTGAAAAAATGCTGCAGAAAAAAAACCTTTCTGAAACAGGCGTGTCTGAACTATGCAGTTTTTGGGCCTATATTGCCTTTGTGTCGCCGGGCACGCGTTGGGTATACGCCTAAAGTCACTCTGTCAGACACTCGAAAGTAACGCCGTTAGCCGATAACTCCCAAAATCAGGAGAAACGATACATCAAAATACAGGAAATTTGCCATGCCTGAAAATTCCTGAACTACCTTTCCTGCCATTTGCGTGCCTGAACTTGCATGCCTGAAAATTCCTGAACTACCTTTCCTGCCATTTGCGTGCCTGAACCACTCCACTGTGTTCGTGCCTATTTTCTTCAGGCAAGTGTGAAAAAGCGTTTTTTTCAGACGTTGTACCCCTTGCAACAAAACAACTTGGAAACTGTAATAGGATGAGGTTCCAGACACGTATCAGGCGTTTTCTAAAGGCCATGCATGCTCCCTGAAAAAAATCGGCACGTTCAACTCTGACAGCGACCAACAAGAAAACAATAAATTATTGGTGTCATCCAAGCGTGTACGAGCGGCTTGAGCGCCCCTCGGCACAGGCCGGGTCATGTCGGGCCCGTGCCGTATGCCTCCTTGCGTTGTAAATCGGACACCATGTTGCAGAATACCATCATCTTCAATCACGAGGTGGCCATTGGTTGTGCTGGATGTCGACGGGTAGAAAGAACGGTTTAATGTGAAGAACACACACACGCACACTCATTGCTTGTCTCGTCACTTTCTACCCTGTCAATTTTGTCCCTCGGAAGCCTCCGTCGCCCCGGGAGTAACAACCCTTTTGTTAGGACTTCGGTCCCGTTTTGGGGACAAACTGCTTGGAATTTTGGCTGATTGGTTCCCGAAAAGGGGCTGCAGTACTAGAAAGGTTGAGGCACATTCAGATATTTGCCCTGAAATTGGCCCTGAATACTCAACTTTTTCCGCCTGCGGCGAACCTGAAAGGCAAGGACCTACTTACGGCGACCTGGAATATTCTAGCCATAAATAGTTACGATCGTGCGCTGGTCAATCAGAGGGAAGGCCATGAAGCCTTGCCCGAGTGATGTATGTAGCGTACCTATGCATGGCTAAAAACGGCGATATGGTAGGTTCGTACAGAGTACAGAGTATTCCTGACTTTCTGTTGTTTTGATTAGCTCTGAAAACCCCGAAAATGGCGTTCGAAACAATGTGCCAAAACATGTTTCGGGTCACGTACATGCCTTGATTTTTTTTTTTTTTTTATATCCGCGTTCTGGATTTTTTTGTTGGTTTTTGCACACCTCGCCAATCGATTCCGCTTGAGCCGATTTAGGGGGGCAGTAGAGCCATTCAGAAAGTTGATATGACGACTTCTAGGTTGAGAAAAAGAACTTTGAAAAATTGGGTAGAAATTCCGAATCCTTCAGCAAAACCTTTTTTTCGGTATACTCGTAGCTGTTTTCAATGGCAACGCCGAGACTATTCATTTTGATTGCCGGATTCGGAACCCCCACCTCAAAGCTACACTATTTTGCGAATGTCAGCCGTGACGGCAACGCGGCGCGTAGTGTAAGATTATATTTTTTTCTCTCTGCCATCCTCGTTCTGCGTCACTTTAGGGCAACTGCTGTAATTCGTTGGCATTTATTCAACCGAAAATTGTGGCTATGGGTTTGGAATCTCCACCCCGAAATGATCGCACCCCTGCGAAGTTTCAGCACGATCGGAGCTGTTTCAGAGGGAGGGAATATTTTTGGACTATCCCCTGGTTCTTTTGCGAGTTGAAAGTATCACCACAGCAGTACTATTAATAAAACAGGAAGGTTTAGCCGGTTCCAGCTTATGCAGGAGCGGCCTGCACACAAACATTGTGCGAGACGTGTGTCGTCGATTTCAACCTCCCACGTCGGCCCAGACCAACCGGACCCCGACCCGAACCCGAACCCGAATCCTAGTCCTATAGCCCTTGCCCTAACCCGAACCCGAACCCGAATCCTAACCCTATGATAGCCGTCGCGAGATTTTCTCTTCCGTTCGGTGCAGCGGAGGAGCAATCGGGGGTGAGCTGTCCGCAGTATGGTAAGACGGGCCACGGTGGGGCTCCACTTGACACACCCGTATAGCATATGGTATCCATTCCCTCGGCTTTGAGCTTCCGTGCTTTGAGCCGGAGAGGTGCGGTGGGCTGGTTGTACGGCATAAAACTGTACCGTCTGAAAACGTGGGTTTGGCCAGAAGCACGCGCCGGTTGGTTTCAGCAGTAAGGTTTGGTGGCAACGCGAAAATATTGTACCGTTCGAAACAGAAGATAGCGCGGAAATAGGGCGAGTGGCGGAATAAGGCATCGTGATTATTAAATAGTGATGGATACGATGCCGATCAAGAAGATACAACTCGATACGATATTTTATGGTGTCGGGTACGTCGAAGCTTTTGTTCAGTGTCAGCATCGAAAACGTGAGAATGCTTCGTGGTGGGATGGAGGCGGGCACGTTCGACAAGATGAGTGGACAATTCGACATTCAGATGACGTCGAAAGTTTTGATACGATATCCAACAACAACCGTGACATGCATGACGACGAGGGGCATGGCGCGATGGATAATGGTTGAAGATGATGGGATCTCGGACTAAATATTCGTGCTATAAGCAAGAGTCTGAATCTAGTTTGTACCTGGTAGTATTTTTTCACTGGTCGATGATGTTTCCCGGAACTTTTTCCTTTCTTTTTCTTGGTTGTTGTTGTTGTTCTTCTTGGTCTTTTTCTTCTTCTTCTTGTTTCTTATTTTTTTCTTCTTTCTTCTTCTTCCTTCTTCCTCTTCTTCTTCTTGTTTTCTTCTGTCCCGTCCGTCACGAAACGCAACGCGTAGTTTGACCACTCTGTTCCGAGAAAATTATTCGACGCACACTTTACCTGTTTAGAGCTGTGTACATAGTAGTCGAAGAGGCTTGCTTGAGCTTTCGCACCCCGCTCAAGAGCTACCCTACTGCTCCCGCTTGGCGCTCTGATCCCACGGCGACCTGATTCCACTCGGACCTGAGCCCTCCATACCAAACCTGCTGGGTATATAATAGCCTCCGGCACGGCTGAGCTGAGCGCTATCAAAACCCAAACCCTAGCCCCGCCCCCGACCCGTCTCTGACCCTATACCCGTAAACCCGACCTCTGATCCGTCCCACGCAAAGCGTAACCCCGGCCCTGACCCGTCCGGCGTACATAAGGGCATCGAAGTTCCCGGTGCGGGGCCGAAGTCGAAAATCGGCGTCTAAATACGTATATGGCGCCGAGCCACGGGGGACTTTTTTTTCCTGTGGTTGTTTGGGGGCTGAGGAGCACTTTTATGTGTTGATGGTTATTTGGTGGCTGCTGGTGCTGATAGTAGGGACCTAAGCTTTTGGAGAGCGCTCGGAACCCAGCTGTGTACGTGTTGAAATTGTGTTCGCTGTAATTGGCACTGATGTGTATTTCGTCCGACCCGAGCACACCTACTACTAACTCTTGTCCAGCTCGCGGTCATCGGCGAGTGAGTTGACCATGGCCTACGTCAGCATTGCGCTGCCACTCTTGAATCTAACAACTCAAACCCTAAGCCCGCCTCCGACCCGTCTGTTAACCCTTGAGGCCAGTTCTTATGCAGTCGGAAACATGGATTGAACAAGCCGGTTTCCGATCGGAGACAAAAATTGGATTTTTCTTGTGCCGTTGAAAAAGCACCTTTTCGACCCAAAAAAAATCGATTGTGATTTCCAACTGGATCAGACAGTCGAAAAAACTGAGATTTTCGCATCGGAAAAGTTAAAAAAAAAAGTCACGCGCCCACACAACAACACGACATACGACAGACACGACCTCACACCACAACATCGGCGACGCTGGCTTGGCTGCTGTCACTTCTGCTGCTGCTGCTCGGCGCGAGTCAGCGTGATACATCCTTTTCTACGCCCGTCAGCAGCACGTGGCAGCACCCGATGACCGCAGTGCGCGGTATTGATGACATTTTGCCAACTGCTGAGCTGGCTGTGGCTTTGGCGAGACTCTCGAAGAAATCCAGCGCCGCGATAGCCTCGAGGACGAGATGGAGGAGAACGCCCCACGTGTGAAGCTCACACGCTGCTCGAGGAAAAAACGAGACGTCAGCGTGTACGTGTGGTTGGGCGCAGCTGCTGCTGGAAGATGAAGACCTCTCTGACCCCACGAGCAATATGGCGAAGCAGTGTCGAACCGACTTCCGCCTGCCCTACCCCTTTTTTTCTTGGAGCTATTACTACTCGATCTATTGAAAGTCACTCCCTTACATCAAACGTCTCCAGCAAAAACAAGAAAAAAACAGAACATTCGATCCGACGGACGATAAGAAGGGTAGCTATTCACAATCCAGTCGGAAAAACCACCGATCGGAAACCGGCTTTTTCAATCCTAGTTTCCGACTGCATAAGAACTAGCCTTAGGACTGCAGTCCCATTTTGGGGACAAACCAGTCAAATTCTAAGTAGTTTGTCCCCAACATGGGACTGCGGTCCGAAACGGGTTAACATTAATGACCCATGTCCACGACCCTGACCCGTCCCACGCACGGGCATAAATCAGCGTCTATATACTGATGGCGCCGAATTATTACGTAGGCATTTTTTTCCCTAATTTATTTGGCGGCTGAGGAGACCTGTATAAGCATATGGAAAAGCTCTTGGAGCCCAGATAAGGTGTGGCGTTGGAGAGTTTGTGTGCGGTATCAACCATGTTTTTGCCGAAACTCGAGCAGCTCGCAGACAGCTTTTTTCAGTCCCGGGAACTTTTTCGAGCTAAGGTTTGCAAGAGGCACCCACTAGAAGAGCGGGAAACCGAGGGAAACAGTTTTTTTTCCCCCCTAAATTCGGCCAAAAAAGGTTGAAGACGCCGATATCGGACCCGGAAACTTCCATGTGCAAAAATGACTTTGGAAATAGAGTCAGGTACCTGATTCTGTTCGGGACGATGTCTGGCGGGGAAAAACCCGAGACCTGGCGGACAGCTTGAGACTTGGCATAGATGCATAGTCGAAAACCTTTGGGAGTTCCGAGCCACCGAAGGGTCAACGGACCACTCCGCTTTGGTCTTTGGAGTTGAGACTGTGCTGTGGTCCACTGCAGCCCAAAAGGCCGGGAAGTGGTGCCTGGGGGTCCTTGAAGCAGCCGAACGGTTCATGGTGAGGTGGCACGAGGATGAGGCACAGTTGAGTAGACAGCGCCGGGGTCCGCCGTAGGTGGTGTCCAAGGGAATGGGGGGAGGGGGGACACCAAGAGGAGTGGGAGGAAACCCAACCAAGGGAATGCGGGGACGGGGGGCAACAGGAGGAGTAGAAGGGAAACCGCGGTGGACGAAAGTAGGAAGGAGATGACAGACAGGGTAGTAAAAGGCACCAGGCCGACTATCAATAGCAAGTAGAACATGTCTATTCTGCTCGTGCCGCCAACTGCTGCACCTGGTTCGAACGTGGTCTTCCTTTTGTCTTCTTTTTCTTTTTCATTTTCTTAGTTTATCTTTGTTGCTTCTCGTCCTTGCGAAAGGAGTCGTGTGGCGTGAGTGGATGACGAACCTTCATTGCTTGTTCTGTATTGTCTGACGCATCCTCCCCGGGGGTGGGGCATAGTTGATGAACGCAGGACGGAGACGGTAGACAGGGTAGCAAGGTACCAGGCCGCCTAGTGGGGAGAACCTGGCTATGCTACTCTACTGCTGCGGCTGCTTGGAGGGTGTTTTGTTCTTTGGGTTGCTTGTTGTTTCCCTTGGTTCTTAGTCTTACTCTGTTCTTATGTAGTATGTACAAGTAGTGGTGCTGTTTCTTTAGTTCGCTTTTTTTCTAGGTGTCTGCCACATCTCCTGAGAGAGGCACGACATAATTTTCTTTTTTCTTGCCTTTCTTTTTTTATCTTTTTTCTGATTGATTTGTTGATTTGTTTTGCATTTTGCGTTTTGCATTTTGTTATCTCTGATTTGTAGAATGTTTGTGTGGTTCCTGTCGTATCCAGTACGATGACATGGCATTTTGCGTTGTTTACTCTGCTTACTGCAAAACAAATAATGTATCTGTAGTATCTCCGTGGCGTAGTTTTGTGACCACAGAACTTGTATCTCTCTAGGATTGAAGAACCGGCATGGACACTGGTTGTGCTGGATGTCGACGGGTGCCAAGAAGAACACACACAACAGAGTAGGAGTAGAGGCGAAACCGCGGCGGACGAAATTAGGACGGAGACGGCAGACAGGGTATAGCGAAGCACCAGGCCGACTATTAATAGCAGTAAGCGGAACAAACACGTCTATTATGCTATTGGTGCCGCCAACTGCTTGCAGCTGGTTCGGACGTGATCTTCCTCTGTTTTCCTTTTTCGTATTGTGCCTTTAGATCCTCCGTGATTTTCTATTTTTTTTTTTTCATTTTTTTTAATTTATTCTTTCTTCTTTCTTGTCCTTCTGAAAGGAATCTTATTTCGTGGGCGGATGACGAGCATACTATACGAGTATATATATTTGTCCTGCGTCACGTATCCTCTTCGGGGGTCGGGCACGGTTGGCGAAAGCAGGAAGGAGACGGCAGCCAGGGTAGCAAGGTACCAGACCGACAGTTGGTAAAACCTGTGCTATGCTACTCGTCTCACCACAAACTGCCGCGGCTGCCTTGAGGGTGCTTTTTGTTCCTTGTTGCGCTTCGGTTTGCCTGTTATTTCCCTTCGTTCTTACAGCAGTAGTTCTACTTGGTTCATATGCGGTGGTATTGTTTCTTTAGCTCGTTCTGCATTGTTGTCTGCCACATCCTCTACAGGGAGGGCACGACACTTTTTTTTCTTTTTTTCTTACTTTTGTTATATATATATAGATACAACTATAATTACGATTTTTGAGGTCGTTGTCACTTGCTAGCTCTTGGCAGACAGACCGACTGATAGACAGCTCTTCGCAAACAGCCCTTCTTCTTTCTTCTTCGCCAAACAGCCAAACAACCTTTCTTCTTTCTTCTTCCGCAAACTGGCAACCACAATAGACAGCTCTTTGCACGGCGCCTAAAAGAGGCGTCTCGCCTTCGACGAACGGCATAGATAGGTAGGTGCAGCTGTCGGCGGCCAAGCTGCTGCTGTCGGTGGCGAACCTGCTGGTGCTGCAACCCCCGCCTCTCCCTTCTCCACGCCCCCTAAGCTCACCTCCCCCTCGTCGAGAGGCGCGTGGTCCTCGCCCTCTGGCAAGAGAGCGGCAACGACAAAGACCGACCTGGTGCCGGCTGTTGTGTGCGACCAGTGCACGGACCAGCACTTGGTCAAGAACTCCGCGCCTGGTGGCAAAAACGTGGCCTTCGCCACCTGCAAGGATCTCACGTGCGCTGGTGGCGGGATCATCCTGACAGGGCAACCGACTGCGAGTTCTGTGCTCGCCCGATCAAGGAAGGGACTGTCTCGTACTCCCTCGAGACTGCTGACGGTGGTGAGTGTCTTATGTCTATTGTGCATGCTGTCTGTTGCCAGTACGTTTTTTGGGGGTTTTAAATTGCCTTTTTGCATATAAACCTACGTCAAAGCGTTTATTTTTTTTTTTTACTCATCCATGCTCGTTCTTTCCCCTTCGTGCGTTGCGTCGGCTCCTCTTACACACAGTGCACGCGAACGCGCACATGCACAACTGTTTGCGGGACGTGAACGAAGGAACGGAGGATTCAGCTGTCGCCGTCACCGCTGCACCGAACGACGTGAGTGAGTGCTGCTGCTACTGTGGTGCATTTTCGATACATGCACACGATTTCTGTGTGTACATGTTTTGGTGACCCTACGTACTCATTTTGCTCGTTTTCGGCTGCCGCTGCTGCTGCTGCTGCTGTCAGCGCCACGCCATGAGTGCTGCTGCTGCTGTGTACCTGCTTCTCCTGTGCACTCGCTGCTGCAGTAGTGCTGCTGCGTTGTTGCCGTGCTGTGCACGTGCTGCTCCTGTGCACTTGCTGCTGCTGTATGTAGTGCTGCTGCGTTGTTGCCGTGCATCATGCTGGAAGCGTACATATTTTCGGATCGTCAATTCCGTAGGTTTTGCGCTGGCGGCATACCAGGGTACATGCTTTTTTTCTTCCTTATTTTCATATCATTGCTATTCTGCCGCTGCTGCTGCTGCTGCCAACGCTGCGGCGATTCGTTGCAGCTTCTGCTGCTGCTAATGCTGTAGCTGCTTCTGCTGCTGCTAATGCTAATGCTGCCGCAATATCCACTGAATGTTCGTAGGTACTCGGATTACTGTTTTTCTTGGTCGTTTTTGTACCCAAATAGTTCTTTTGATACGTGAAAAAATATTTTTGTCGTTTTGCTCCTGAATTTTGCGTACGTACTGCTTTTTCTCGTTTTTGGTTTGGTTATTTTCATATCGTTGCTATGGTGCTGCTGTGGTGCTGCTGCGTTGTTGCCGTACATCATGCTGCACATGCGTGTGTACATATTTCGGTATCGTCAATGAAATTCCGTAGGTTTTGCGATTGCGGCATACAAGGTACCAGGGTGCATACTTTTTTTCTTCCTTATTTTCATATCGTTGCTATCCTGCTACCAACGCGGATTATTGTTTTTATTGGCCGTTTTTGTACCCAAATGGTTTTTTTGATACGTAAAAAAAATATTTTGGTCGTTTTTTTTCTCCTGCATTTTGCGTACGTACTACTTTTTCTCGCACCTGGTATTTCGTATTGTTGCTATGCTGCTGTTGCTGCATTATTGCCGTACAGCATGCAGAGGTGGGTCTATAGTGAGGTACCAAAAATACTTTTCGGGCGGCCTCGGGGTACATACTTTTTTTCTCCCTTCTTTTCATATCGTTGCTATGCTGCTGCTGCCAACGCTGTGGCGATCCGTTGCTGCTTCTGCTGCTGCTGCTCTGCTTTTAGTGCTGCCGCAATATTCACTGAATGTTTGTATGTACTCGGATACTTGTGTTTCCTGGTCGTTTTGTGGCGCTGCCGCGTTGTTGCCGTACATCATGCTGGACATGATTTGTGTATCTATTACACTTAAACTTGTGCGTGTATACGTATATATCTGTATCGTCAATGATTTTTTTTTGTGATGCTGCTGCGTTGTTGCCGTACATCATGCTGGACGTGATTTGTGCGTGTACTGTACTACACATGTGTGTGTAAATATTTCTGTATCGTCAATGAAATTACGTACTTGCTGCTTCTGCTGCTGCTGCTGCTGCCGTGGTATAGCAAGCGATTACGTACTGCTGTTGTGCCGCTGTAGAGCAGTACAAATAATGAACTCTGCCCACCCCCCCCCCGCTCCCCCCTCCCCCGCCATTCCCTGCACGCCACTCCCGCCCCGCGCACCCTATGTTTACTTCGACCAGGTCCGTGGCAAGTGCTACAACTGCCGCCTGACGGACTCCACCATCAAAGACGGAGACATCATCATCAAGCGCAAAAATACTCCCTTCCAATTCGCCTGCTCCAGGGCTTCGCGGAATTCCGAAGCAATACGCCAAGCAGATTGTCGCCATCCAGGACGAACGAAAGGAAACAAATTGTTTCCTACATTTCCCAAAATCACGATTATTTCTTCGTACACAATCCAGCGGGTTCAACAGCGAACAGATCCACATTCTGGGCTTCCCGCCTCGTTACTACAGCAGCCTGGAAGACTATTTACATATCATGTCTCATCCAAACTCCTATGCTGGCTACATCGAAATCGCGGCCGCCCAGCAACTATACAACATTTCCATAACCGTTGTCGTTGCCGGCACTGCTGCTTTCTCTCCTGTCCCAAACCTTCCTTTAAACAACAGCCTGTATGTTGTATATCATCCACATGCCAAGCACTACTCCACTCTCTCCCCACACTGATGAAATATGTTTATTCTTATTATTCGACGAATGTCATTCTTACTCTTGCGTCACCCGATCTTACGTTTCACATTACATTCATAAATAAACGCGGTTATTTCATCCTTCACCGTTTCTTACGCAAATACATTTAGTTTGGTTGGCTTTGGGCTATGACGCCAATTAATTAATTGCAGTTATATGTACAAGAAACGACGGAATACCCACTCCGAAGGAAAGCCTTGTAAACACAACTATAATTACGATTTTTGAGGTTGTTGTCACTTGCTAGCTCTTGGCAGACAGACCGACTGATAGACAGCTCTTCGCAAACAGCCCTTCTTCTTTGAAACAGCCGAACAGCCAAACAGCCAAACAACCTTTCTTCTTCTTCCCAAACTGCAACCAATAGACAGCTCTTCGCACAACGCCTAGACGAGGCGTCTCGCCTTCGACGAACGGCATCTAGATGCAGCTGTAGGCGGCCAAGCTGCTTGCTGCTATCGGTGGCGAACCTGCTGGTGCTGCAACCCCCGCCTCTCCCTTCTCCACGCCCCCTGAGCTCACCTCCCCCTCGTCGAGAGGCGCGTGGTCCTCGCCCTCTGGCGAGAGAGCGGCAACGACAAAGACCGACCTGGTGCCGACTGTTGTTGTTTGCGACCGGTGCACGGACCAGCACTTACTTACTTTGCCCAAGAACTCCGCGCCTGGTGGCAAAAACGTGGCCTTCGCCACCTGCGAGGATCTCATGTGCGATGGTGGCAGGATCATCCTGTATTGGGCAACCAACTGCGAGTTATGTGCTCGCCCGATCAAGGAAGGGACTGTCTCGTACTCCCTCGAGACTGCTGACAGTGGTGAGTGTCTTGGGTCTATTGTTGAATGCTGTCTGTTGCCAGTACGTTTTTTTTGGGGTTTTCAATTGCCTTTTTGCACACAAACCTACCTCAAAGCGTTTATTATTTTTTGGACTCATCCATGCTCGTTCTTTCCCCTTCGTGCGTTGCGTCGGCTCCTCTTACACAGTGCACGCGAACGCGCACATGCACAACTGTTTGCGGGACGTGAACGAAGGAACTGAGGATTCAGCTGTCGCCGTCACCGCTGCACCGAACGATGTGAGTGCTGCTGCTACTGTGGTGCATTTTCGGTGCACACGATTTCTGTGTGTACATGTTTTGGTGACCCTACGTACCCCCTTTGCTCGTTTTCGGCTGCTGCTGCTGCTGCTGCTGCTGCTGCTGTCAGCGCCACGCCATGAGTGCTGCTGCTGTGCACCTGCTGCTCCTGTGCAATTGCTGCTGCTGTGCACTTGCTGCTGCTGTAGTGCTGCTGCGTTGTTGCCGTGCATTATGCTGGAAGTGTACATATTTTCGGATCGTCAATAAAATTCCGTAGGTTTCGCGATGGCAGCATATTAGGGTACACCATGCTTTTTTTCTTGCATATTTTCATATCGTTGCTATGCTGCTGCTGCTGCTGCTGCCAACGTTGCTGCTGCCAACGCTGCGGCGATTCATTGCAGCTTCTGCTGCTGCTAATGCTGTAGCTGCTTCTGCTGCTAATGCTGCCGCAATATCCACTGAATGTTCGTATGTACTCGGATTATTGTTTGTATTGGTCGTTTTTGTACCCAAATGGTTCTTTTGATACGTGAAAAATATTTTTTGACGTTTTGCTCCTGCATTTTGCGTACGTACTGATTTTTCTCGTTTTTGGCTTGATTTTTTTTCCTATCGTTGCTATGCTGCTGCTTGCTGCTGCTGTGGTGCTGCTGCGTTGTTGCCGTACATCATGCTGCACTTGTGTGTGTACATATTTCTGTATCGTCACTGAATTTCCGTAGGTTTTGCGATCGCGGCATACCAGGGTACATAGTTTTCTTCTTCCTTATTTTCATGTCGTTGCTATGTTGCTGCTGCCAACGCGGATTATTGTTTTTGTTGGCCGTTTTTGTACCCAAATGTTTTTTTTAATACGTAAAAAAAATATTTTGGTCGTTTTGCTCCTGCATTTTGCGTACGAATTACTTTTTCTCGTATTTTAGCTTGGTTCTTTTCGTATTATTGTTGCTATGCTGCTGCTGCTGCGTTGTTGCCGTACAGCATGCGGGGGTGGGTCTATATCTATAGTGAGGTACCAAAAATACTTTTCGGACGGACTCGGGGTACATACTTTTTTTCTTCCTTCTATTCATATCGTTGCTATGCTGCTGCTGCTGCCAACGCTGTGGCGATCCGTTGCTGCTTCTGCTGCTGCTGCTGCTGCTGCTAGTGGTGCCGCGATTTCACTGAATGTTCGTATGTACTCGGATAATTGTGTTTCTTGGTCGTTTTGTCGTTTTGTGGCGCTGCTGCGTTGTTCCCGTACACATCATGCTGGACATGATTTGTGTGCCTATTACACTTGTGCGTGTGTACATATTTCTGTATCGTCAACGATTTTTTTTGTGGTGTTGCTGCGTTGTTGCCGTACATCATGCTGGACGTGATTTGTGTGTGTATTACACTCGTGTGTGTGTACATATTTCTGTATCGTCAATAAATACCGTACGTTTTGCGATTGCGGCAGACCAGGGTACATAGTTTTTTTCTTCCTTCTTTTCATATCGTTGCTATGCTGCTGCTGCAGCCAACGTTGCGGCGATCCGTTGCTGCTGCTAACGCTAACGCTAACGCTAATAATAATGCTGCCGCAATATTCACTGGATGTTCGCATGTACTCGGATTATTGTTTTTCTTGATCGTTTTTGTACCTAAATGGTCGTTTGGGTACCTGGAAAAAATATTTTAGTCATTTTGCTGCTGCATTTTGCGTACGTACAGCTTTTTCTCGTTTTGGGCTTCGTTCTTTCCATATCGCTGCTACGCTGCTGTGGTGCTGCTGCTGCGTTGTACATCATGCTGGTCATTTGTGTGTACATATTTTTGTTTCGCCAATGAAATTCCGTAGCTTTAGCGGTCGCGGCATGCCAGGGTACGTACTTTGTTTCTTCTTTTTTATCATATCTTTGCTATGCCGCTGCTGCTGCCAACGCTGCGGCGATCCATTGCTGCTTCGGCTGCTGCTACTGTTGCTAATGCTGATGCAACCACTGCTCGAAGCCGTTGCGGCTGCTGCTGCTGCTGCTGCTGCGGCTGATACTGCTAATGCTGGCTCAATATCCACTGATTGTTCTTATGTATTCGGATTACTGTTTTTCTTGGTCGTTTTTGCACCCAAATGGTCGTTTTGGTACGTTAAAAAAATATTTTGGCCGTGTTCCTGCTGCGTTTTACGCATGTACTTGCTGCTTCTGCTACTGCTGCTGCCGTCGTATAGCAAGCGATTACGTACTGCTGTTGTGGCGCTGTAGAGCGGTACAAATAATGAACTCTCCCCCCCCCCCCCCCCCCCCTTCCCCCTCCCCCGCCATTCCCTGCACGTCACTCCCGCCCCGCGCACCCTGTTTACTTCGACCAGGTCGGTGGCAAGTGCTACAACTGCCGCCTGACGGACTCCACCATCAAAGACGGAGACATCATCCTCAAGCGCAAGAAGACTCCCTTCCATTTCGCTTGCTCCAGGGCTTCGCGGAATTCCGAAGCAGTACGCCAAGCAGATTGTCTCCATCCAGGACGAATGAGAGGCAACAAATTGTTCCCACATTTCCCAAAATCACGATTATTTCTCCCTACACATACCCAACGGGTTCAACAGCGGACAGATCCACATTCTGGGCCTCCCGCCTCGTTACTACAGCAGCCTGGAAGACTATTTACATATCATGTCTCATCCAAACTCCTATGCTGGTTAAATCGAAATCGCGGCCGCCCAGCAACTATACAACATTTCCATAATCGTTGTCGTTGCTGGCACTGCTGCTTTCCCCTCTGTCCCGAACCTTCCTGAAACAACAGCCTGTATGTTGTATATCATCCACATGCCATGCACTACTCCACTCTTTCCCCGCACTGATGAAAGATGTTATCCTTATTATTAGGCGAATGTCATTCTTACTCTTGCGTCACCCGATCTTACGTTTCACATTACATTCACAAATAAACGCGGTTATTACATCCTTCACCGTTTCTTACACAAATACATTTAGTTTGGTTGGCTTTGAGTATTGCCCCAATTGCAATATAACTGCAACTGGCGTCATAACATTTAGTTTGGTTGGCTTTGGGCTAATACCCCAATTGCAATACAACTGCAGCAATTGGCGTCAAAGCCAAAAGCCAACCAAAACTGCAATTGGCGTCATAGCCCAAAGCCAACCAAATTAAATGTATTTGTACAAGAAACGACGGAATACCCACTCCGAAGGAAAGCCTTGTATATATATATATTCCCCCGGTTTGTTTTTGGGTTTCTACCAGATAGTGGAGTATAGGTATATACTCTCTGAGTAAAAAAAAAAAAAAAAAAAAAAAAAAAAGGGGTTTTAGCCGTCGCCGGCTGTTAGAAATAGGGACGGGGATGCAACACTTGACGGACGGTAGCACAGGAATAACAGAAGGCTGGGCTATGCATAGCGACCTGCACGCGACAGCGCAGGCGAATCGACGCCAGGAGTGCGCCAGCGTTCGCGACACGATAAGCGGCGATGTGGAACTGTAACGGGAACAGCGGGAGCGTAAGGTGCTGGCGTTAATACAAGGGGGGAACGTGCACGGGCCACGCACCTGGCGACTAATATGACGAGTCGCGGCGTAATCCCACTTTCATGTTCGTACACAAGTGTTAGAATATACGTACCGGTATATATAGTGGCAAAACAATATAAAATAACAAGTACATATGTCGTATACATGCGAGTCCTCGAGCGCATATGCGAACACGTTTGACACACGCACAGAAAAACAGCGAGCGCACGAACCAGTATATTTTGCATCCGTGACACTTATTTTGACCGATCAAGTCTATTATCACATATAATCGACAACTGTTTCACGTCTGTACCCGCGTGGTAGAAACTGTACGGAATATAAATATATGTATATATATCATACTACTGATATTCATAGACCGTCAATCCGAAGTGTCGTTGCAATTGATTGCCCTTACGTCCGCCATGTCTCTCGGCGGGTGCGTCTGGTCACAGTCGCATCGAACCTACGTTAGCTTCAAGTACATCGCAACCCATGGTAGTGAGTGGTGCACCGTATCTCAGGTGCCTGTAATTGCTTGCTATAACAAACATAATTGTACATCGTGCCGTTTCAAGCGTGGTGGGATCTGCCAGCGTATGGCTCGTGACCCTATCACGGAGGCACCGAGAAGTAGGTTTCTCGTTCCCATTTTGCCCAAATCTGAAAGTCGAGGAACAAATGGGATGAGGGGGCGAGGACCAAGCGAAACGTAGAAAACATGCCGACTGTGGCAGACGTCATGCGTGCTTCGTTAGACGAAAGCGTATGGTAACTACGGTGGGGGGCGGGCTGCGGTATCTGAGAAAATATAGTGTGGGAGACCACCTACATAAACGCTCCGCCTTTGTCGCCCCTCAAGCACGAGATAAGCGTGTGTTAGTTCCGGAAGAACCGCACGGAGACACGCTACAACACTGCGTGCCGACAACCAGGTAAACGCGTTCCGGGTGCATCACACCGCAATCGCATACCTCAGCGCGTATCACCGTCAGAGGGGTCTGGAAAATCGTATACGACGTTCCCACGGGACAACCAACGGTAGCAGAACCCCTAATCAACTGGGCGACAAGTTTGGGGACAATGAGGAATAGAAGGCACCCGCAAAAAGGATACGCATCAAAAGAGCGACGGCATTGAGATAAGAGAAGGGTCAACAAGTATGGGTGTGATCTCATGCCGCAGCAGAGAGAGGCCTCATTGATCCCAAACTATATACGAATTAACGTACGACGCGATGTTACAACAGTAATATAGTTTTCTCTCTTTCATAAAATGTGTATGTCGTGCCTGTCGTATCCAGTACGATGGCTTGGCATTGCATTATCTACTCTGCTTACTCCATAACAATGTACTGGTACACAGAACTTGTACGAGTATCTCTTCAGGACTGAAGAATCGGCACGGACACTGGTTGTGTTGGATGTCGACGGGTACAAAAAACGGTTTAATGTGAAGAACACACACATCTCTCTATAGGAAGGATTGAAGAATCGGCGCGGACACTGGTTGTGCTGGATGTCGACGGGTAGGAAGAACGGTGTAGTGTAGTAAAAGGGCCATCAACTGATAGTAGTGATGGTTAGAGACGGGTCGTTGTCACGGTTTGAGCTGCGTGTGTATTCTTCATACTCAAACCGTTCTTTCTCTTCGTTCCCATCCAGCACACCCCAGCACACCCAGTGTTTGTGTTCTTCTATGTTATACCATTGTTTCTACCCGTCGACATCCAGCATGTGCATAAAAAGATGATCAGCGGAAAGCGCGACAGCGTGAGGTATTAATAGCTACATTCGATGAAAATCGACGAGCAGTGGGAATGCTGAATGAACCCTATGCGCGACCAAAAATAAAGGCACGTACCCGGGGGCAGAAGGGACGACACATGTGACCACCGCTTGTTCAGAAGATCGCTGAGGGTAAAACCTCCTACGAGTTAGGCTGGAAAGTAAAAGTGTGATTATATCCGGACCGATTCAACCCTCGAGAAATATACGTACTGGTATACAAGCTTTGTAGTCACACAACTGCGAGACATTAGAGATACTACAGCTGTGCATTGTTATGCAGTAAGTAGAGTAGACAATTCAATGCCATGTCATAGCGCTGGATACGACAGGCACGACATTCACATTCTAGCACGATCGTGTGCTGAAAGAGAGAAAAATCGAAAGAAACGAAGCAAAACAAATCGAATGAAGAAGAAAGTGTCGTGCCCCCTCGCGAAGGAGATGCGGCAGACGATACAACAACACAAACAAAATACCAGGTAAACAATACCACAACCCATAAACTGCAGAGCAAGGCTTAAGAATGAGAGGAAAGGACAGACAAACAGAAGCACAACAACAGCACCCTCCAGGCCGCCGCAGCAGCTTGTGGTACGAGTATCATCGACACGTTATGCCTACTACTACCTTAGTCCGTTCGGTACCTTGCTACCCCGTCTGCCGTCTCCTTTCGAGTTTTGTTAACCGCGGTTTCCTTACGACCGCTGCCCCCGCCCCCCTCCCCTTCCCTTGAACGCCACCCACATTGCGGATGTGTGGCGCTTCATGGAAAATCTGAAATAATACGGGGCAGTTGACGCCAGCTGGTAGCTTCCAATCAAATAGCTGAAATAACGCGAACGACGAGAGCCATCTTCCAATCAAATCGCTGTATTAACGCGAACCACGCGAAATCACGCCGCACACAATAAGAAGACAAGACACAGCTCGCGGCTCGCACACCCGCAGTCACGCGACGATTGACGTTCGACCTCGACATGTAATCTGCCCACGGTCAACGAGCTTAGTACCGGGCGAGGCCAATGAGTGTAAATGATAACCTCAAAGGTGTCATGGGAATCCGTGGTTTAGGGGGCGAGAGGCTGGCCGCGGCGTTCTACGCTCTTTGTACCAATATTCAAAAAGTTCTGTTCGGTACCAACGGAGAGAAATCGAGAGTTTTTGTCGTCTGTTTTCTACCCACTAGCTGCCAAAAAAATATGTTTTTAGTAGACGCTTGGCCAATCAATCTACGCCACATATCACCGACCGAAGTGTGAGCATTGTAACACTAGGTGGGTCGGAGCCTCTAACCAGCGCGCTTCGCTCAGAGTTCGTGACGCAGTCGCTGGGTTTGTCGATCGATGTCAAAACCTGAAAAATGGTCTAGTTTTTGCTATTGGAGAGAGGGTCGAGATTTTTTGTCGTCTGTCTTCTACAGACCAGCACCATTTTTTTTTTTTCACCATTTGTTTTTAAACCAGGTGCCTGGTCGGCCCACGCCACATATCACCGCCCGAGGTGTGAGGACCTGTGACACTAGGGCGGGTCGGAGGCCCTAACCAGCGCATTCCGTTCAGATTTCATGACGGCGTCGTTGGTTTTGTCGATCGATGTCTGCCGAGGATTGTCATAAAAAATGGCTTTAGTATCCAGAGCCTGCCAGAACAGGGGTTCTGTATACATTGCGCGGCGCGCAACTGAAGCCCTCGAAAGCTGTCCCGTGACGTTAAAAAAATGCCGCGCTTCATGCTCAATTTAGCCTCATCTCCGTGCCGAACACGACCGACACAGAACGAAAGAAAATAAGGGGACCTAAAATAAACAAATAAATGAATGAAAACGTGACCATTAAAAAAAAACAAATGGAGAAAAATTGAGAATATACGGAAAAGACAGAACGCAAGGGCAAGAAGCGACCACCAAGACAAACCAAAGTACGAATGGTTGTATTATCGCCGTCTTTCTCCCGTGATGGGGGCAGCTTGGACGGAAAGTACAAGAAAGGGAACTACAGCAGTAAAGTAAAGACAGAAAAAAAAACACGAAGAAAGCACCGAGAAAACAGGCTCGCCACCCATCAAGCCGGGCAGGACTCGCTTCATCTTTCAAGGACAAGAAGAAAAGAGAAAAGAAGAAAAGGAAAAGGAAAACCAAAACACAACAGCGTCACATTCGGAGCAGCCGCAGCAGTTGGCGGTACGAGTAGCCTATGCAAGTTGTGTCAGCTACTCGGCCTGGTACCTTGCTACCTTGCCGGCTGTCTCCTTCCTGCTTTCGTCAACCGCAGTTTCCTTACGACTGTTGTTGCCCCCCCCCCCCCCCCCCCCCCCCCCCCCTCGGTCATACGACTACGGCCATGCATGAGATCGAGTACATCTCTCTTATCGAGTACACCCCCCCCCCCCCTCCTGGTCGGTGAAAACCCGACGTGCTCAGTCCCGGCATTGTGGGGATGCGAGGGTCTATGGTCATATGACTACGGCCATGCAGGATAATGAGTACACCCCCCCCCCCCCCCCCCCCCCCCTCCCATTCCCTCGGGCCCCACCCGCAACGAATGTGTGACGCTGTCTACTCAGATCTGCCTCATCCTTGTGCCACTTAACCATGAACCGTTCGGCTTCTTCGAGAACCCCCGGGACTACTTACCCGCCTCCTTTGCTGCTACGGTCCGCAACGCGGTCTCTGCTCCTAACAGCATCGGAGAGTGTGTTCCGTGGACCCTCGGTGGCTGAAAGCACCCTTGAGGTCTTATACTAGGCATCTATGCCAAGTCTTTGGCTGTCCGCACCATTTGCCGACCCTCCCCACCGGTCATGGGTCGCGGACATCACCCGGCTGGGTAATCGCTCGTTGTTTCTGTCGCGTCATGGCCCCCGCAAAGACGAGCCGCTGTTTGCGGATGGTCGTTTCGATGCTCTCGCACCGTGTCTTATCCAGGACCTTCGCATACGAGAGGGTCGTGTAGTCGGCACATCGTCGGCGCTGGAAGTCGAGGACCCGCGGGAGGGCTTGGTGGTGCACCGGTCGGGCCTGGGGAAGTGTTGCACAATGAGAGTCCACGTCGTACACTCCGAACTGAAAGAGTGATGCGTGTCGAGGCTCTTGTCTCAGTATGGAGATATGGCAGAGGTGGCGTTATCCAAGCGTCTGTGAAGATCACTCGTGAAAAACTTTGAAATTGGCGCCTATGCAGCCGTCATGGAAAGAAGGTTGATGCCAGAGAGATCAAGAGAAGGGGAGAAGTGGAAAGCAGAGACGCGGAAAGGAGAGGAGAGGAGAGGAGGAGAGGAGTGATCGCGGTGGGGCTGACTTTCACCTGGTCATCCGGGACAATGCCCCTGCTGCGGGCGGATGTATTCCACCGCAACCCGTGCTCTTCCCTATAATGTTATTTACAACGTTCTAGTAACGTTCTATAATAGCAAAACTGCTCAGCATCGATACTTATGGTGATGCATTGGATATACAATATGCCCCGTACTACGAGTAAGACAAAATTGTAATATATCGGCGTGTGGCATTTACCCGAACACTCAAACTATTTCCGGGGACCATAGTAAATAGGACCTACGGTACACACAAAAACCTGAATGTTTTCCTTGTTTTTACCTACAATATTTGGTCCTGTTTACTATGGCCCCCCGTAATAAGATAGCCGTATTCTCGTATCCGTGCGTAGTGACTGCACATCACAAAAAATATGTATGGATCTCAACGTCCATACGCTAACACGTACACCAGGGTCTCAACTCACCTCGGCCTTGAGCGGGCGGACTAGGCGGGGCCGTCTTCATATTGCACAGCTCCAGGCCGAACCGTTTAAGAAAAGCACGCCCACACAAGACGGATCCGTCGTGCGATTTCGAGCTACGGACAGCAGTAGCAGTAGAGGTCATCGTTTCTTTCGTGCATACTGCCGCCGAGGTATACTATCTGGCCCGTCTGTCTTTTCCCTCCGTCCCAGCTGCTTCGATCACGAGCGATGGAGCAGTGGTCTGCGGCAAAGATGTCAGGAGACAGACAGCGCTTTCACCCCCTGACAAGAGAGCATCTTGTCCTTGACATGCACTGACCGACACCACAGCCCTACCGGTAGGTTTTTAGAGTGGAAAACTCGACCCCACGCTTGCTGACAGCGCACGTTTTTTTTTGCCTCGCTTGACGTGTCTTCAGACAGCTTCGGTCTGCAGCCCCATTTTTGGGGGGGAGACAAGCAAAACAAATCTATTCTGAATTTGAGTGGTCTGTCCTCGAAACGGGTCTGCGCTGCGGCCCTAAAAAAGGCCTGGTAGCGGTAGTATTGGTTAAGACACGGCTCGTGGTACGTACAGTCAGGAAAAAACTATTTCGTGCTTAACCGCTTCTAGGACCTTAGAAGTTCCGTTTCGGGGGACAGACTACTTGGAATTTGAGTGGGGGTGTCCCCAAGACGGGACTGCAGTCCTAAGAGGGTCAACACCTTTTTCGGACCTGCAGTCCCGCTTTGGGGACAATTACCAACTCCAATTCCGTGTAGTTTGTCACCAAAACGGAAATGCAGTCCTAAAATTATTCAAAGTAGCGCTTACGCACTTGGCTCAGTTTGGACGCGCCGATTATTGGTGTCGTAGAGTTTTTACGTTGGGGACGCGTGCTTCGATAGGGGGGGGGGGAGGGTGCTGCAGTTGCTGCAGCACGCTTTTGGCCTCAATATTGCTGACTTGTTTTTTTTTTTTCTTTTCTTTTCTTTTTTTCCATCCCGTTAAGTAATCTTCTCGCCCTTATTGCTCCTGCTCGCTCCTAACAGTTGAGACTCGGATCCCCGGGGTCGACTCTACGTAGGTTCTCCTCCCCCCTCCCCACCACGGTACGTGCCTTGTGCATTTTCATCGCGAGAAGAGTTCAGCACTTTCTTTCCCTCGTCGACGCACGTCGAATTGCGCCTACAATACCCACGCTGTGTACACTAGCTAGGCGCTCTCGACAGCAGTTGGTGCCATTGCGTAGATGATAGCTTAAAAAAAAAACTCAATACGGAGACTCGAACCCTCGAGCTCAATCTTTTAGTAGTATTCGAGGTTGACCACTTGACCACCGGGGCAACCGGTGTCATCTGTGGGGCTCAACTGGGGAGCTACGGAAGTTTGATTCATGGTTCACGTTGTCTAGAACCATTTTTTGCTATGCACGATGTTGACGCTTCCGCGCTCGCTCGCTCGCTGCCTGCGCCAACTCCCGTGTGCTTTTATCTCTCGCCAAATTCTTCTTTGAAGCGATGAGCCCGTGAAATCGCGAGAAATCACGAATCACTCCGGTCCGGCGAGCCACCGCTGTCCAGCTGCTAGCAACAGCCCCATTTGTTGGCGTGTCCTACCAGTCTGCCTATACACCGTTCCGTGCTGCATCCACTTGGTGTTTCCTCAAGCGCGATCAACCAAAAAACAATGCCAGTTGCTGCTGTGGAAGCGAGCTAATGCGGGGGGCCATATTAATAGTAAAAAGGACAAAATATTGATAACAGTAAAAATTGGTTTAACATACAGGTTTTAGGGTGTACCATAGGTCCTAATTACTATGGCCCCCCCCGTAATACGTACCTGGTACTACGTACTCAGCCCAAGAATATGAACCATAACGCCTAATTCTCTCTACGGCCAAAAACCGCAGGTTGTTCTCATATCGGGTTCCCGGTCCGAGGGGTGGACAGACCTTGATAGTAGATCTTTATGGGGGTTGTGTGTTCGACGTCTGAAGCCGACCCTCCGACCCGAACCCTAACCCTAACCCGAACCCGAACCCTAATGCCAGTGGTCAGTGCTGGGATGATGTGCTTGTTAAGACTCTTGGTTGGCTCGGCCGTCGTGGATGCTGAGCTTGGAAAGACTCTAGGTTGACTCGGGATGACTCGGGATGCTGTGGCTGGGAAATACTCGAAAGTTGATTGAGCCGCGTAGAACATACCCCTAGCCAATCAGAGTGCCTAATTAGCTACCCCAGGAAGATCTACTATCGAGGTTTGTCCACTACTGGCCCGATCCCTAATAATATTGAATATTTTCCTTTAGTACTGCAGTCTCGTTTGGGGCCCAAACCACTCTAATTCCAAGTGTTTTGTCCCCCAAACGGGACTGCAGTCCTGAGAGGTTTGATCATGACGGGTGCCTCCTACGATAGAGGGGAAAATAGCACTATTCTGCCTTGCAAGGCAAAATATTCATGACTAATAATAGGCTTCCCAACCGAGGAAACCATCTATTTACCCAACACGGCATGACTTATCGTTTGTTTTTACAGTATTTTTCGACCTAAAACCCCCCAGGCTGTGGGATTATGCGTCTATCCGGTTGATTCACCCTTTGAGGACCGCAGTCCCGTTTTGGGGACAAACCACACTCAAATTATTATTATTACGGAGGACCATAGTTAATAGGACCTACGGTACACACAAACACCCATATATTTCCATATTTTTTACTAACAATATTTGATCCTACTTACTATGCCCCCCCGTAAATAATGTTATTACGGGAGTCCATAGTCAATCGTAGGACCTATGGTATACATAAAAACCTATATATTTACCTATTTTTACTAGCAATATTTGGTCCTATTTACTATGGTCCCCCGTAATAGTTTGTCCCCAAAACGGGACATGCAGTCTTAGAAGGGGGTTGAGCGTAGCCATTTTTTTTTTTTTTCAGCCCTTTTTAAGAAAACAGTCCCGTTTTGGGGAAAAATTACTTGAAATTAGACTGGTTTGTCCCCAAAACGGGACTGCAGTTCTAAAAGGGTTAAATCATGATGGGTGCCTCCTACGATAGGGGCATGTATTAGTAGCACTATTATGGGGGACCATAGTAAATAGGACGTACAGTATACACAAAAACCTATACATTTCCCTATTTTTACCAACAATATTTGGTCCCATGTACTGTGGGTGGTCCCCCGTAATAATAATTTGCCTTCGAAGGCAAAATATTCGTGAGTATTATAATAATAGGCTTCCCAACCGAGGAAACAATACGGGGGACCATAGTAAATAGGACCTACGGCACACACAAAAACCTATATGTTTACATATACCATGGTATTTGCTATTAACAATATTTGGTCCTATTTACTATGGTCCCCCGTAATACCTTACATACCCAACACGGCATGCCTCATCGTTTGTTTTTACAAAGAAAAATCGACCTAAAACCCCCCAGGCCGTGGAATGTTTGGTCCATCCGGTTGAGTGAGCGTACGTGGTATCTCTGGCTGTGGCGTAGCTTTGCGACCAACGGAACTTGTGTATCTTCTATCAATAGGATTGAAGAATCGGCCCGGACACTGGTTGTGCTGGATGTTGACGGGCAGAAAGAACGGTTTAACGTGGAAGAAAACAACAACAACAACAACAACAACCCCTTTCTTTTTGTTCTTTCAGCCCTTTTAAGAGTGCAGTCCCATTCTGGGCACAAACTAGTCAAATTCTTATTAACCCTTTCAGAATTGCAGTCCCATTTTGCGGACAATTGACTCAAATTCCAGGAGTTTGTCCCCAAAACGCTACTGCGGTCCTAAAGGGGTTTGGAAGCCATTTTGGAGTGATGTATATATAGAGAGAGAGAGCTCCTGAAGTAAGGAAGGAGCCTCAGGAATATAATATTCCAGGCGCGCCGACCTCTACCCACCGTAATGGCATGCACCTCGTCTTTCAACACACCTTTGGTGCCGCAGTCCCGATTTGGGGACGGACCGGTCCAACTTTTAGTACCGCAGTCCCGTTTGGGGGACACATCACTTGGAATTAGACTGGTTCGTCCCCAAATGGGGACCGCGGTACTAAAGAGGTTAAGCCGTTCTCTTTCCAGCCGTCGACATTCAGCGTAATAAACAGCGTCCGTTACGATTCTTGAATCCTATTAATAGAGAGAATCGAAATATAGGCCCGGTTCGCACGCACATAAATATTCAATCCAAACGTTCCTTACATATTGGGTCAGAGTGGTACAAGTTATATATGTGGTCACAAAACTATGTACGCCACATCAGAGATACTATTACGGGGGGGGCATAGTAAATGGGACCAAATATTGTTCGTAAAAATAGGTAAAATATATAGGTTTTTGTGTGTACCGTAGGTCCTGTTAACTATGGCCCCCCGTAGTGTGTACATTGTTACGTACGCAGTGAGCACAGCGGTAGTACCTGTACGTGTAGGCCGAGGGGTTGGTTCTTCGAGCATTCTGTTGTGCGCTGCAAAAAACCAAAATTTTGAGTGTTGATTCCGCACCAGGTCGAGTGTTTTTGGTCCCGAACAGCGGGAGTGAGCAGTCCGAAAGGGCTATTACGGGGGGCCATAGTAAACAGGACCAAATATGTTTTGGGTCCTCACAACGGGAGTGCAGTCCCGAACGGGTCAACTATACATGTGCTGGGGGTAGGCTATCTTGTTGCCCGGCGGGCGGTTGCGCTGGCGTTCAAAAAACCGGGACCACCGCACTTCTGTACCCTCGTTCGTGTGTTTTTTTTGTTTTTTTTATAAATTTTGAAATACGTCAGAGCTGTAAGTTCGACTGATTAAATAGTTGATACTCAACTTTGCAAGCTGCGTAATACGCCTCGTCTATATTCCATGTTTACCGAATTTTACAAGTATTGTGATAAACCGAGCGCGCGTATTCTATATGTGATTCCTTGTCAAAGATATAGGCCAGCGGCTCCCCTGGATGCTGCCCGGGTCAACCGTTTAAAAAATATATACCAGGTACCAGGTATTTCTCTTTTTCTTTTCCCCTCTTCTTTCGGGTGTACATACGACACAAGGGATATGTTCCTGGTGCTATTTGGTTTGCAAGTGATACGGGGTGGTTCACCGCAGCTCGTTAGCACCCGTGTCCCTTACGTGCTGGTGGTACGATACAGCCGTGCGCGCTGTTTCGTACCACCTGTTTGTTTTCTCGGCATCGAGACGCATTTTTGTTACGTTACAGCCTGTTTTGTGACCACAGCAGGGGTTTCAGAGGAGTGAGGTACATATTGTGAGAACCTACCCCTCCGTCATCATCACCCAACAACGCAGAAACCTGAATACGTTTCTAGCTCCGAAGTGTTTTTGAGATCCCCCTTAAACGTGAGTGCATGCAGTCCTTGAACGGTTGGCCGTATATATTCTGGCGGTAGACTAGCTGCCACCCCGCGCGGGCGGATGCGCCGGCGTTCTAAAATCTCTGTACTTTTTTCCATCAAGTGCACTGTTAATACTACTGCACGTAGTTAGCCATGTGTATTATTTTGCCCCACACGACGGGATTGCAGTCCTTGAGCGGGTTGGCCACTTATATTTTCTGACGGCAGACTAGCTGCCACCCCGCGGGCGGTTGCGCTAACGTTCGCTCTCTCTCTCTCTCTCTCTCTCTCTCTCTCTCTCTCTCTCTCTCTCTCTCTCTCTCTCTCTCTCTCTCTCTCTCTCTCTCTCTCTCTCTCTCTCCTTTTTTCACCAGCTGCACAGTACCTAAAACCTGAATCTGGTTGCGATTCCAAGTCTTTTGTCCCCCTCAACGGGAGGGAGTGCATGCCGTCCTCGAGCGGTTGGCCATATATATTCTGACGGTAGACTAGCTGCCACCCCGCGGGCGGTTGCGCCAACGTTCGCTCTCTCTCTCTCTCTCTCTTTCTCTCTCTCTCTCTCTCCTTTTTTCACCAACTGCACTACCGTACATGAAACCCGAATCTGGTTTTAATTCCAAGTGTTCTGTCCCTCTCAACGGGATTGCATGCATTCCTGACGGTATATATATACCATGGTATTATATATATATATGTTTCTGACGGCTTTTCTGACGGCAGACTATCTGCTGCCCGGCGCGGGCGGTTCCGCCTGGCGTTCGAATCACGGCTGTTAAAAAAAAACTATTTTTCGCGTACGTACCACTGCACTACTACTCGTACATCAACCTGAATCTGACTCTATTTATTTGCCAGGTGTTTCGTCCCCCCCACGAGGGGAGGGGAGGGGAGGGGAGGGGAGTGCTGGTGTAGGCCTGAACGGGTCACGCAGCCATGTTTTTATTTTATTTATTTTTTTCTGGCGGCAGGCGATCTGCCTGCTACGCTGCGGGGGGGCGGTTGCGCCGGCGTTCGAATCTGGCTGGTAAACCCGTTCTATCACTCCACTGCTGCTGTACTGTACGTTGTACACAAACCAAAATGCTTGGTATGTCTCTAATTCCGAGTGGTATTTGTCTCCACAACGTGAGCATAGTCCTGAAAAGAGTTTTGCCATACGACGCGTGCTACGATATATGTGACATTTTTTCTTGGCTGAAAACGTTTTCTGGATGACGGGGGGTCTCCTTAACCCCAAAAATCGTCGGAATTTCGTTCCTGTGATGGAAAATATTTTTTTTGCTGCGTAATTTATGCGGCCATGGGATTTTTGGTCATCGGGTACAAAACACTTTTTTTTGTTTTTTTCCCTCCAAAAAGCAGCTTTTTTGTGTGAGTGAGGTACGTGAAGCTCCTTAAGCGAGGAGTCTCAGGGAGAAACAAAAATGGTGTCCCTCTACCAGAGCATGCGCTATGTACGTTTCTAAAGGTAGACTGGCTGTTGCCCGGCGCGGGGGGCGGTTGGCTTCGCCGGCGTTCGAACCTCGGGTGTGGTGTACGTACGTGCTCACTAGGCCCTCAGATGTTTTCGCCGGTTGACGATGTTACCGACCCTTCTTCCGCTTGGCACCCTCTGATCCCACCCGGAACCCGATCCCGTTTGGCGCCTTGCTCCCACTTATTGCGGAGGATTATAGTAAACAGGACCTACGATACACACAAAAACCTATATATCTCCCTATTATTTCTAACAATATTTTGGTCCCATTTACTACGGTCCCCCGTAATAGTGTATAGAGCAGAAGTATAATTAGCTGCCGGCAGGGCCCTACCGAGGCACCCTAGTCCCACGCGACTCTCTTTTTTTTTCCACCAAAAATCGGGGTTTCCACCAGAACGGCCACAGCAAAAACGGGAGCAACACTAAATAAGCATAGTGATGTCCGACTTGTGTGTGTGTGTGTGTGTGTGTTTTTTTTCGTCTCCAAGAGGCTCGTGTCTACACAAAGGTTGTGCCCGGCGGGTATATATACTTGACATCGTTGCGCTTCCTTCGCCTTCCTCGGCAAATGTTGCAGCATGAGCTTCGACGTTGATCACTTAATGAAACATTCCCCGAAGGGAGAAAAGAAAAACAAGGGAAAGCCAAAACCATTTGGAAACCCATAGTATACACTTACAACCCTGGACGTACATATAAGGAGCGTTGGTACATCAATATGAAGGCCCAGCGGTCCTTATATTTCCGCCCAAAGTGGTACTCTTATGTTTTACGGGGGACTATAGTAAATAGGACCAAATATTGTCAGTAAAAATATGGAAATATATAGTTTTTTTGAGTACCGTAGGTCCTATTTACTATGGCCCCCGTATTAGTCGGGACAATTTTTCGATGAAGAATCGATGCGCAGTACTTGGTGGGGAACTACTGCGGTAGTGTTGGATATCGTATCGAGTACGATATCCGACTTCGATACAAAACCGATTAACTAAAAAATCATTTTGGAATTCGTATTGAGTACGGTTTTCGAGTTCGATACAAGACCGATGAACCAAAAAACTGTTGGGATATCGTATCGAGTGCGATATTCGAGTTAGACACGTTATGTATATACCGATAAATAAAAAAACTACAGTTAAATCGATATATACGATTTCGATATTTGATACCAGGTATGTTGGAAGTTTTCGTTCAGTATATATCTGCCTAAAAAGTTAAAAAAACACACACACACACACGGGGGGGGCATACCAGAGGGGGGGTGGATCGAGGGCAAAATACGTTCGTCACGGTGTACATCGATATATCCAAACACATCGAAATATCGAAATATCGGTATATCGATATACCGCAAAAATCGATACGATATCCAACGCTACATCATGCAACAGTGGGAATGCTAAACCCTCTGCGCGATAAACGTGAAGCCAAGCAGGAGGGAAAGAAGAGAAGACAACCTGTGACCATCACGGCTATAATCGTCAAGAAAAAGTGCCGACGGGGGATCAAACCTCCCACGAGTTGAGCTGGAAAGTAAACGTGGTAACTTCGTACGTTTGGAGTCTCTTCTATCGTGCACAGGGGACGGGGGGGGGGGGGCTCCGATTTAAAAGAGGTTTCCGAGAGTTTAAGAGAAATATCGATATATCATACCAGGTAGGTGTTAAGAGACGTCAAATGGCTTTGGCACGGACGTACTAAAAACTACCATAAACCCATTCCGGTTCAACCCCTAAAGAAGTGCACCCACGTGCGTCTCCGGGCACAACCTTGCTTGTAGTAAGAGTGGGATGTGTTTGGCAGTAGTGGGACGTGTTTTGCAATAGTGGGAGGGTTTAAGATATACCAGTCTGACCAGAAATACCAGCAACATTTTTTTTTTTTTCCAACTATTTAAACGTACCTTATATTTTACGTTCAAGACTGGTATACCGGTTTACGATATCTTGCAGGCCTGAGACACCCCTCTTTTTTAAACGGTAGCCATCCCCCCCTTTGCCACATACATGGACACTTTTCGGACCCAGGTGTAAGTGACGATATATTTTTTTTTGTCAAAAACGAGGGTGGCTTATCCCTTGTGTTCAAGAACATCATTGACAATTCACGCCGTGTACGAGACGAAAATAGAACTATCCGTAACTGCAACCCTTGAGCCAATCAGAGCAAACTCTAACCCTGACCCTGAGCCAATCAGACCGAAGCTCGAATATAAGCTCTAATGTTAAAAACGGTCGGTATCAGCCTTCCTCACAAACGGAATCAGATCCCCGTCCCCTATGTCCCTATGTCTCGTGATCTGGATCCTTCGGAGCAGATCAATTCCTGACCTGCATCGTCTACTGTATGATGGCTCACGTTCACCTGCCGGGTGGGATCCGTACAAAGCTTTCATGATCTCTGCCACGTGTTTAATGGGTCGGGGCTGTACTGTCTACGTATTATGCAGATCCTGCACATTATCATAACGGCAAGTTGTAGGATCTACCAGGTGCAGCAGTAGACGGACGCGTAACGGTAGGTTAGGAGTTAGGATATATTAACACTAAATATGAACTCATATCGACGGCTTAGGATCTGCATCAGTCAGACGAACACGTAACGGTAGGTCAGGATCTACGGCAGTAGATGACCTGCGCAGGTCTGTTGATGGAATGCGCAGATCGGGATCTATCTCTGCCCGACGTGCGCACATCTTTCACTTCGAATAGTTTTTTTTTTGGGACTGCGACTCCCCGTTGTAGGGGCGACAACCAGCCGAGCGAGTCAAATTCTTGAGTGATGTTGCCCCCCGAAAAACAGGGAGTGCAGTCCTGAAAATGGATAAAAAAGAGCGTGCGCTACGTACCACACAGCAGTAGTTCAAGTTCATCGGCATGCTGGCTTGGCTGCGCGCGTGGCGTACACGCTTTCCTTCCGTTGCGGTTCGAACATCGTCCTCTTGTCTCTCCCTGCCTCAGCGGCCCCGGCTGCTTCGCGTGTCGCGATGCTGTGATCGTGATGTCGGCGCTTGTAGTCGACGCCTTTCTCACCTTGGGCAGATCGTCGCTCCCCGGTGGATGGCGTGCTGCTGTGTACTGCAGTAGGTGTTTCAGGGCATGTGTATATGATCTACTGTACGGCAGTAGGTGTTTCAGGGCATGTATATAGGGTCTACTGTACGGCAGTAGGTGTTTCAGGGGCATGTGTATATGGTCTACAGTACAGCAGTAGGTGTTTCAGGGCATGCATACATGATCTACTGTACGGCAGTAGGTGTTTCAGGGCATGCATATATGGTCTACTGTACGGCAGTAGGTGTTTCAAGGCATGTGCATATGATCTACTATGCGGCAGTAGGTGTTTCAGGGCATGTATATATGATTTAACTGCTGTACCGCAGTAGGCACTTCACGTCATGTATATGATTTATTAACAGCTCGTGTTGCCCGGTGGGAGCCGTGTATTTCTGCAGGATCTATTAAGGCAGATCCTCCACAACATCCCACAACGGCAGGCGAGGAACTACAGTAGATGATCTACAGGTAGATAGATCATGATCTGTCCGTCCTAGGTGTGTAGGCATTTTGACTTTTGGTTCCCCCCCCCCTCTGATGCGAGGGTCTATGGTCATACGACTACGGCCATGCATGATAATGAGTACACCCCCCCCCTCTGAGTCCCACAACGGGATTGTGTGACGAATCGAGGCGATACGGACTGCGAACCGTCTGGGGCGTGTGGGTGATGGCTGGATGTCGTCGCGGTAATAATCGGAACGATGGGTAGTCTAGTCGTTGTGAAGACGAACGAAGAACAACAACAGCAAACCATCAACACGACTTTGACTCGTACAGTAGTAGTAGTATTAATAGTAGTTGTAGTAGTAGTAGGAGTAGTAGTAGTAGTAGTAGTAGTAGTAGTAGTAGTAGTAGTAGTAGTAGTAGTAGTAGCAGCAGCAGCAGTAGTAGTAGCAGTAGTATTAGTAGTAGGAGTAGAGATAGTAATAGTAGTGGTAGTAGTAGTAGGAGTAGTGGTAGTAGTATTAGCAGTAGTGGTAGTAGTAGTAGCAGTAGTAGAGTAGTAGTAGTAGTAGTAGTAGTAGTAGTAGTAGTAGTAGTAGTAGTAGTAGTAGTAGTAAATAGTAGTAAATAGTAGTAGTAGTAGTAGTAGTATTAATAGTAGTAGGAGTGATGCTACACTATCAAAATGACGACAAGGACAGCCCTAATATATACCTGGTAGATATATAGTGGGAGCCGTAGCGTAGAAATGTCGGCTGAACTTAAAAACAAACACCAAAATATCATACCGAGTGGCGGCAATTGGTTTCTTGGAAGTACAACTGGAGTGCGTATACCAGTAGCCTATGAGATAGAAGTCGGAGCGTAGAAAACAGCAGTGGCCCAGATGCGTCTTGTTGTTTTCGCATGACACCGTTCTCCCTGCGACTACGCAACGACATCCAGCACACCGAAAGTGAACAAAAAAAAAAAATGTCTGCAAGTGTGCATGTACGTAGGTACTTCTGATTCTTCTTCCGTTTGTATGTAGCGCGTGTGTTATCTTTTGCTTTTTTAGTTATTTAGGACAGCAGTCCCGTTTTGGGGACGAACCATTACACGGGGGTCCGTCGTTAATAGGACCTATGGTACACACAAAAACCTATATATTTACCTATTTCTACTAACAATATTTGGTCCTATTTACTATGGTCCCCAGTCATACTATTCGAGTGGTTTGTCGCCCAAACGGGATTGCAGTTCTAAAATAGTTCTTACGGGGGACCATAGTAAATAGGACCTACGACACACACAAAAAAACCTACACATTTCGCTAATTTTACTAACAATATTTGGTCCTATTAACTATGGTCCCCCGTAATAACCGTTATTTATACTCAACCAACGACAACGGTCGTCGTGGGCTGGCAACATGTCAAGTACCTGGTAATTTTTTTTTTTTATTATTATTGTTATTATTATCATTATTATTAGTAGTAGTGGTATTACTCGGGTCTTCCTAATAGTAGGGCTCGAGCTCCATTGTGTGACCACGGACTTGTTGGTTTAAGAGTTAATGTGAAAACGACGACAACATATTAGGCAGGAAATAATTTTAGAGCGTACGAGTAGGGCTCCCCCCCCTAAATGCAGGACGACCCTACGAAACGCCTCATGACTGGAAACCTAGGGTCACTTTCAACGTTGGCACGTCGGCCCAGACTATTCCGACCCCAGATGCAACCCTATTACCCTTTCGTTTGTTTTGTTTGTTTGTTTTGTTTGTTTTGTTTGATTGTTTGATGTGTTTTGTTTGCTTTTTTCATCCCAATTTTTTTGTCCTCGCCCTTCTTCCCTTCCCCCCTCCCCCCTCCTATCAATAGTCGTAACTCAGATCCGGAGTCACACAGCAGGCTCTCTCTCTCTCCCACGACGGTTGGTGCCTTGCTTTTTTCTTATCGCGAGAAAGAAAAATCTCAGCCCTTTCTTCTTCCCTCCTCGACTCTCGTCGGAGTCTATGACCCCGTGAGCTCAACACGGGCGGTCGCGCGGTTCCCCAGCTTTGTTTTGGAGGCGTTTGAAAACTTATTAAAACGAACGGGGCGGGGCGGGGTGGGGCGGGGTGGGGCGGGTCGAAATGCCAGCCTTGGCGATGAATCAGATCTACACGACCTGCGAGGTATATATATATATATATATACATTTTTTTTTTTAATGTAGAGCCAGCCCTCCTGCATTTGATTGCCGTCGTACACTCGGGTATATTGTTATGCTGGTACACACGAGCAGTGAACCCACCGCGCCCCGGCCAGATGGATCAGTAAACGTTTTGATCTTCTTTTTTTTTTTTGTTCGTTCTGTTCAAAGTTTCGCCGCTTGTGGTTCAGATACCGATACGTGTGTGTGTGTGTGTGTTCTTCACATTAAACCGTTCTTCTACTCGTCGACATCCAGCAAGCCCAGTGTCCGTGCTGATTCTTCACCCTAGAAAAGATACGAGCTCTGTGGTCACAGACTACGACACAGAGATAACACACCGCAATGCATTAATAGCCTACGCAATACCATGCCTTCGCACTAGGTGCGGCCGACACAACATACATACATACGCCAGCAACCAAAATACACCATAAAGAAAGAGAAGCAACGAAAAAACCAAACCGAAAAAGAACAAGAAAAAGAAACAGAAAAGGAGAAGAATCCCAAATAAATAAATAAAATGGGAAGCCAAAGCTCAGACACATACATACTTACCCCGAGCATGAACCAAAAGGGACGTGCAAGGGGAAAGATACGAGAAGGAAAAAGGGGACTATGCATCCCGGTGAACACTTGACTAAGTAAAAAGAGCAATAGTGAGTGGGCCAAAATACGCTCGTCACCCACCCACTATGTAGTACTTCTTTCATAAGGATAAGAAGGGAAAAAAATCAAAATGCATACCGAACGGCCGCAGCAGTTGGCGGTACGAGTAGCAAAGAAAAATCCAACCTATTAGTCGGCCTGATACCTTGCTACCCTATCTGCGGTCTCTCTGCTACTCTCTTCTACCGCGGTTTCCCTTCTACTCCTCCTGTTCCCCCCCCTGCCCCCATACACTTGTACGGTGTTCCTTCTACCCCTCCTGCTGTTACCCCTCCCTCCATTCC
Organism: Macrocystis pyrifera; assembly: GCA_031763025.1. NCBI lineage: Eukaryota > Phaeophyceae > Laminariales > Laminariaceae > Macrocystis > Macrocystis pyrifera. The sequence continues at coordinate 5,277,190 of JASSKH010000017.1, read as the reverse complement.
CTCTAACACTACCTGCAGCGGATGCACGGCGCTGTCTACTCAGCTTTGCCTCAGCCTCGTGCCACCTGCCCATGAACTGTTCAGCTGCTTCGAGGATTCCCCGGTACCACTTTCCCGTCTGTTTTGCTGCAGTGGGCCACAGTGCGGTCCCAACTCCAAATACTAAGGGGGAGTCTTCCGTTGATCCCTCGGTGGCTTTGAACACTCTAAGGTCCTCAGCAATGGCCCTAGGCCAAGTCTTGGGCTGCCCGCCTGGTTTCGGGCTCCCCCCACCAGCGATCGTCCCGAACATCAACCGACTGGGCAATCGCCCCTCGTGTTGCCGCACCACAGCCCCCGCAAAGAAGAGTCGCCGTTTACGGATGGTCGTTTCGATACTTTCGCATCGTGTTATCCTGAGCGCCTTCGCATACGAGAGGGTGGTGTGGTCGGTGCGTAGTCGGCGCTGGAAACCAATGACTCGCAGAAGGACTTCGTGGTGGGCTGATCGAAGCTTGGCGAAGTGGTCCGCATTGAGGGTCCACGTCACGCAACCGTACAGCAAGGTCTCAATCACCTCGGCCTTCAGCATCCGGACTTTCAGACTAAGCGGTGCGTTCGTCCTATCGTACAGTTCCGGACCATACCGTTTGAGGCATGCCCGCATCAGACGGATTCGTCGCTCGATTTTGAAGGAGAGGTCGGCGTTCTCGTGGATAATGCCTCCTAGGTACAAAAACTGGGTCGTCTGTTTATACTTTTGGCCTGCAGCTTCGATCGCGAGCGGTGAGGTGGTAAACGTCTGATCCGGTGTTCGTAGGAGCATCGTCTCTGTCTTCTTCTCGGATACCGTGAGACCTACCCTTCGAAGATAGTCACGATGACTGTCATCATTCTTGCAAGGCCTTCCGCCGACTTCGAGACTATTCCTGCGTCGTCTGCATACAACATGCCCCACACAGCCCTTTGCACGCATGCCAACGGTTCCTCTTTTCCGACAACCCTGTCCTCTTCGAGATGAACCAAATCCCTTACGATGCATTCGTCTTTGCTGAGGCGTACCAGCACGATGTGTATCGCAGCGGCGAAGAACACGTTGAACAGTAACGGCGATAGTACGCAGCCTTGCCGCAGCCCCTGGGTTACATTGAACCAGTCCGAGTGTTCACCGTCATTCGCACGCACGCGAGCCCGCATGCCTTCGTGAAAATTGCGAATGATTGTGAGCCTCTTGGTTGGTACACCAAGGCGTGTGAGTACCTCCCACAGCAGTTCTCGGTCGACAGAGTCGTACGCTTTCTGCAAGTCGATGAAGCACATGTACAGGGGGATTTTCTTCTGCCGCCCGAGCTGCTATAACCGGCGCACGACAAACAGCATATCGACTGTTGACCGTGCGGGGCGGAAGCCGCACTGTTCTTCAGGGAATATATGCTCGGTCTCGCAGTAGCTGCTTAGACGGGACGCAACGATTTTCAGCAACACCTTGCCTGCGTGAGCAACAAGCGAAATACCTCTGTAGTTGTTGCAATCAGTTCTATCCTTCTTTTTATGAAGGGTTTCTATGATCGCATCTTTCCATTGCTGGGGGACTTCTCCCGTTACCCAAACGTTAACAAGGATACTGTGAAAATACTGCACGAAAGCGGGGTGGTCAAGTTTCAGTACTTCGACCGGGAGACCATCTGGTCCAACGGCTTTCCAGTTTGACATACCCTTCACTGCTTCCATCATCTCGTCAATGGATGGTTCATTTCCAAGGGATAGTTTCAGCGGTCGTGGTGGCACTAGGTCGATGATCGTGGGGTCAAGTTTCAGTGATTTCGTGTTCAATAGTTTGTGGTAGTGCCCCGCCCATCTTTCACGAATTCGCGCCTGATCCCGCAACCGCGTGCCATCCTCGTCCATGATAAACTGTTCACTCCTCGCTTTCGTACCTTGCAACCCTACCGTACTCTTCAGGTGCTTGTAGAACCCTCGTTGATCGGAACTCGCGAGGAATTTCTCGGTTTCAGCGAGGTACTCTTCAAAATACGCATTGACTCCTGCGGCGACCACTTCCTGCAGATTTGCACGGGCGGATCTCAACTTCTTCCACGCTGTACTATCTCGGGGGTAGACACGCAAGAGCTGTCTCGCATCCTCCCTCGCTGTCCATGCTACTTTGAAAGCGGCCACCGTTTCGGGGGTCTCACACCAACCGTTTCGGTGGTGGCGACGTGGTGGAGGTGGCACCTCTTTCTCAACAGCATTCATGACAGTTGTGGTGAAAAACTCAACCATGCCAGACGTGTTACGAGGCTGGGTAGGTTGGTTAAGAGTGGAAACGACCCTCTCGACTATTCGGTGTCGACGCTCTCCATCGGATAAGAAAAGCTGCCTGTCGAATTCTCGGCGTTTTGGGGGTTTCAGCAATCTTCGGTTAGACGAAAAGTGACCACTAAGTCGGGCCTTGATGTACACGATGTTATGGTCTGAATCAGCCTTAGCAGGTGGTGGGGGCTGTGGGACGACTGTAACATTATGTACTCTAGGTCGGTGGGCTTGACGAGTTAGGATGTAGTCGATTCGCTTACGATCATTCAGGCTGGTGCCGTTGTATGTATTCGATATTCCGCCCTTGCGCGTGCTGAAAAATGTGTTGGTGAGCGCTAGCTTGCAGCTGGTAGCGAACGACAAAAGCCGTTCGCCGTTATCACTACGAACATCTCGTCCGTATGCTCCGAGCACCCTACATTCATCATCACCGCACCCTTCTATCCTCCCCCCAGTTCGCCCATTGGCATCTATAAGCACAAACAAACACTCTTTAGCAGGAATCTGCTCAACCAGGTCCTCCTACTTTCGCAGAACAGTCTTTGGTACAATCAGTTGGGGCGTACGCAACGACGAAATTAACCGCATCGCACCGACCGTCCAACTCAAAGCGCATAGACATAAGTCGTTCGTCAATAAACTGCTGAGTGAACTTAGACGTACGGCATATTGAGTCTTTTACTGCTAAGCCTACCCCATACAACCCTTGTCTCGCTGCTGTTTTTTCCTGACCTGAACAAAAAACTTGGTATCCAGCTGCACGAAATCTCGTGTTGCCGGACCGTCGGGTTTCCTGCAGACCAATGAAGTCACAACCGAGTTGCCGTCCTTTCGCAAGTACGCACTCGTCATGCCCGTACCCGTTCTTCCCCTTTACGGCCAGGGTACGCACATTGTAGGTCGCTACCACCACAAGTGCCGCCTTCCGCCTCTTACGAGCCTCGCGTGCTGCTTTTTTTGCCAGCCGACGAGAGGCTCGTCCCCTCCTCCTTTTTTCTTTTTTTGTCTCTTCTTTTTCTCTATGATAATATTGGCTCTCCGCTTTGTAGCCCGGTTCGCGCCTTGGTTTCCGTTGGTTGGGTGCAGCCGTCCCAGCCAACTCCGACACCCCCATCCTTCCTGTCGCGCTTGCGTACCCACGCGGTGGCCAGCCTCTCCTCTCCCCAGGTTACCCACGCAGCGCTCTCTGCTGTGGTGATGTACCCGTCCTGCCTCGGGGATGAACTCCTCGGCATCCGGGTTAAAAATAAAACTCATCACCACCACCCCGCGCGGTCCTTAGAGTGAACAGTTCACTCGCCAGACCGCGCGAGGTTCCCTCTCTACCCAGCCCGAGGCTCGATGCCCGTGTGGCTGCTGCTAGACCGCTGTAAGTCCTTGCGGGCTTCCTCGGCCCACCCCAAGGACGGGGCAGGCCGAGAGTACTTGGTATTGGTTTCCTCGTGGTGCAGCAGTGCCTAATTGTCAAAACTTGGCGGTGTCTGGTGCAGACGGTCATTTTTTTTTTTTCTTGTCCGTCCGTCCGTCCGTCCGTCTGGTTGTAGTATGCCTACTGGTGAAATATGTGCTTGTTATGCCGCTTTGGTATGCTTTGGTATAGAGGACATCTTTGTACGAGTGAGTGCAGTTGTTGCATCATACCTGTACGGTATACATATACTAAGAAACAGCAAGTATCAGGGCACCTTGTCCACCCCACCCCGGTGCAAGCAATGCGTGCCTGGTCGATGAAAACCCAACGCGCTCCTTCCCGGCACTGTAGGGATGCGAGGGTATATATATGGTCATACGACTACGGCCACGCATGACACATGAAAACACCCCCGCCCCCATCTCCGAGTTTCTGGGTGAGTCTAATCTCTAAATATTGTTTCGGCCCAGTCGACCACGCCGTTATTTTGACACGCTGCGTTCGGATCTTCGCCTGGTTCGCGCCTTGACAGAGAGCGGGGAGTATCGGATCAGATTCGTGTCTCATGTGCAGCAGGTATTTATTCTCTTCCGATAGGGTGTCTGCTAATTTCTCGACGGAGGTCTACACCCCGCGACTTTGAGGTGCTGCCGTGGTCCGAACTGTGGTCGAAATTTGGAAGACAAAATGAGGCAAAAAAAAAACGACCCCCCCCCCCCCCCCCAACTGAACGTTTGCACTTCTTCACATTTCGGACCGCTATACAGCTCCTCACAATCAACCACGGCCCACGAAATTGAGGCACGCTCCTGATGTGGAGTGTGTGAGGTGAGGCATCAGTCGGGCGCGCGAGGCATTAGTCGCACGCAGCCAGAAACGATTCGACGAGGTGCCCCTCGCGGACTCGAACTTGCGAGCCAGCAGCACGAAAAGCTGTGTTGCGTTGCACGCGCGGAGGGGGCTACGGTAAGTACGCGCTCCTATTTACGGGGGTCCATAGTTAACGGGACCATATTTTGTTAGTAAAAATTAGCAAATATATAGGTTTTTATGTACATCATAGGTCCTGTTAACTATGGACCCCCGGAAATAGTTAATGCAATGGGTACGCCACCGACGAAAAATTAGTAAATGGCGTTTTTCTCCAAACGTTTGCGGGTCTTCTGGCGGTTCGTTAGAACTGCTCGTGCTCACCTGACGTCGCCGACAACAAGGAGGAGGGCAGGAAAATTACACTTGCGTTTCGAGAGGGAGGTGGTTATTGATTGGTCTGAAAAAAGAGGGCAATGAAAAGGGGCTGAAAAATAAAACTATAAAAATAAAAATATGTTGTATATAGTATATTTGCAGCACTTTTTTTTTTCCTTCTAAAAGGTGGAAATACTGATCTTGTTTGCAAACCCCTTCCTGTATTTCCACAAGTCGTTTTGTGTATTCGGGGCGAAAAGCCTATTTACTACAGTAATACGCGCGCGTGTACTCGACATCAGATTCCTGAGAGATCCGCCGTGTGGCCTTATTTGACCCTTTTAGGAATGCGGTTCCGTTTTCGAGACAAACAACTCAAATTCTAAGTAGTTCGTCCCCAAATCGCAGTCCTAAATTAGTTAAACAAGAAAGTCAGACTTATGCTTGCGTGATCGTACTGCTGTTTACTCTCCTTACTGCAATGCAATTTAGCATCTCCTCATCTCTACTGCCACTATCTGCTGTGTCCTGTTTTTTTTTTTACCAGAGAGCTTGTCTCTCTCTGTGTGTATCCTGCACATTAAACCGTTCTTCTCTACCCGTCGGCATCCATCAGCACAACCAGCGTACGTGCCAATTCTTCAGTCCTAGAGAGATTTTATTGTTATGCTTGCCTTCCGACAGCATAGGGTAGATGCCGTTCCTGTGTAAACCAAGAGAGAGACAAGCTCTGTGGTCCACGAAACTACGACATAGAAATTCGCACTACATTGCTGCTGGTATCCAGTAAGCAGAGTAGACCATGCAAATGCCATCTCTGTTAAGTGAACGATGGAGACAAATAATCCTCTCGGACACTTGGGTGCGTGCTGTGGATGTCGACAGGTAGAAACAAGCCTCGAGGAACTGCAGTTCCGTTCTGGGGGACAAAATACTTGAAATTTTTACGGGGGTCCATAGTTAATAGGACCTATGGTATACACAAAAACCTATATATCTACCTTTTCTTACCAACAATATTTGGTCCTATTTACTATGGTCCCCCGTAAATAGTGTCAATTTTTTAGTGCTAAAAAGGATTGAAGAACACACGCACGCACACACGCGGGAGAAAAGAAAAGGAAGAGGAATCCGAGTGCCGTTGACTGGTGACTGTGGTGACAGACAGCGTGCCGACGGACGGACGGTAGAATGCGCGCGCGAACATGCCCAAATTGCGAACTTCGGCCTGTGGGTCACCAGTCACCAGTCCCGTTGTGTGGAAATGCGAAATGCCTGTGCTACTGCTGCTGCTGCTGCTGCTGTATTCCTGGCGGGTGCCAATGCTGTAGAGGACCCCTCCGGCGGGGCTTTTATGTTTGTTTTCGTTCCAGATTCCGGTCTCGAGCTTTACCCCATGGCGTTGCAATTTCTACTCCGCTTACTGCATAACATTGTCAGGAAGTAATATCTCTGTTGCGTAGTCTTGTGACCACAGACCTTTTATCTCTCTAGGATCGCGAAGAATCGTCGACGGGCAGGAAGAACGATTTCATGCGAAAACACACACATACACATACACCTACTCATCGTTCGAGCAAATGGTTGACGGCACTCTGACTGCGCACGAACAAATGGTTGATGAAGACGCATGGCTGCGATGGGAGTGCATCTGCTTTTTTGCTTCTGGGGCGCCTCGTGTGAGAACCTCCACATGTTATTAATCAGGAAGGCACCCAGAAACTGACCTTCGAGGCGTGCTACGACTGGGGTAGCATTATTCGGCGAAACTGTCACTGGGACTGACTATTTTACGGGGGGTCATAGTAAATAGGACCTACGGTACACACAAAAAACCATATATTTCCCTATTTTTACTAACAATATTTGGTCCTATTTACTATTATCCCCCGTGATAGCCTCCTTAAAACCCTTTGGAGGGCAAACTGCGATCCCGTTTTGGGGACAAACCAGTCAAATTCAAGGTAGTTTGTCCCCAAAACGAGACTGCAGTCCTGAAGAAGGATTACATTTATAACCCAACATCGCTGGAAAATCATACCACTCTCTGTCCCGAAATATAGGGACCATTTATATACTAATATTGAATTCAAAAGGTCCTTGTGTTCAGGGACAGAGTGGTGAATGTTTATTGCAACATATAATGCTACGGGGGGGGCCATAGTAAGTTGGATCAAATATCGTCAGTAAAAACAGGTAAATATGTAGGTTTTTGTGTGTTGGATAGGTCCTATTTACTCTGGTCCCCCGTAATACTGGTGATATACCTATACTTGTAGACTATTATTACGGGGGTCCATAGTTAACGGGACCAAATTTTGTTAGTACAAATAGGTAAATATATAGGTTTTTTATGTATACCATAGGTCCTGTTAACTATGGACCCCCGTAATAGGCTTTTGGAAATTGTTCGTCGGGTTGCCCTACTACTAATAATACTGCGGTAGTACGGTAGTGGGGTAGCTTTTTATCAAAAGTCAGCTTTTTGGGCGAAGAATCCAGCTCCTGTGCTGTAATCGAGCGAGGAGCCTCGGAAAATTAGGTGCTATACTGTTTGAAGGCAAAAACACGCCTCTTTTGAGAAGACATGAAAGCGCAAACCCAATGGCCTCTAGGCGTGTGTGTATCTGGTACACAACGAATAAGCACGTACATAAAAAAAAAACATCAAATGATATCGTTTTTTTTTTCCCAAAGTTATTCTTGAAAGGTAGTTCTCAAATGTCAGTCACATTTTTTTTTTTTTTAGCGTAGGTACCGTATCACACTGGGTGATAAGATAACATACCCCCCCTGGGAAGAATTTCAGACCCGGTTTCCTCCAAAACATGCCTTAAGGGAGGCACACACAACGAAAATGATGCCTTTGAAAATATTTCGCCGAGAAGGTTGCATAGATAGACGCATCGCTGGGCGTACTCGCTGGGCGTACTCGGTACGCCCTCCTCGTTGTCGAGAAACCCGACTTTGAAAAATCGTACGAGGGGGTGTGTCATCTTATCACCCTATTACGGGGGACCATAGTTAACAGGACCAAATATTGTTAGTAAGAATAGGGAAATATATAGGGTTTTGTGTGTACCGTAGGTCCTATTAACTATGGACCACCGTCCGTAATAGTGTGATCCGGTAGTTCTCATGGCAGTCATAAATAAATATGTGTGTGTGTGTTTTTTTTTTGCTTTTGGCCTAAAAAAAGCTACTCCTATCGCAGGACGTGTGCGGTTGAAGATGCTTCTTGATCAGCTGAAGTAGATGACCTTAGCCGCGTTGAAATCGGCAAGAAGGAACAAACTCAAGTCTCGCCGCATATCGTATTTCTCCGCATCTATCATAAGATACATAGTATATGCTCGTGTGAAGTGACTGCACATCAACATAGAAATGGATCTCAACGTCCATGTTTCAATAGTTGACTGGCCCTAAACACTGGTTAGTTGGTTGGTTGAGTGATCGCGTTGTGTGTGTGTGTGTTCTCCACATTGAACATCTCTCTACGTCCGTCCGTATTGCGAATCTGGCTCCCCTCTGTTTCGTGGCTCGATACGCGGCTTGGTTTCCATCGACCGGGTGCGGCCGTCCCGGCCAACGCCGACGCTCCCGTCCCTTCCCGTCGCGCATGCGCAACGTTCGCCACGCGGTGGCCCGCCTCTCCACTCCCCAGGCTGCGCGCGTGGCGCTCTCTGTTGTGGTGGTGCTCCCGCCCTGCCCTTGTAAAAACGAACCCCTGGGCGTTGAGGTTAAAAATACAGAGGGCATCACCACCTGCCACCCCACGCGGTCCTCAAAGTGACGGGTCCACCAGCCAGACCAGACCGCGCAGGGTTCCCTCGCTACCCAGGCCGAGGCTCGAGAGGCCGGCGTGGCTGTCGCTAGGCCCGTTTCGGGTTGGGGCAGGCGGAAGCGGGGGGAGGGGATGGTTTGGGGTGTGCTCGTTCTGCGCGTAAAGTTCGGGCCTATGGGCTATGTATGAGTACCTCGACTTCGACCTTTTAGTGTACGCTGCAGTCCCGTTTTGGGGACAAACCAGCCAAATTCTGAGTGATTTGTCCCCAAAACCGGACTGCACTGCGGTGCGAAATAGCGTGAAAAAATCGACGGTAAAAAGCGACGAATAAATATAGCGGCGGCCACTGCTACGGGGGGGGGGGGGGGGGGGGGGGGGGGGGGGGGGGGGGGGGGGGGGGGGGGGGAGGGGGTGATACGGATTGGTTTGTCCCGAGTTTTTACAGTGCAAGGAGCCGTGAGGCACTGGGCGCGAGCAACACGACCCTGCTCGTGCTGCTGCTGGGTGCCCACGGCACGCTGCTCGGAGACGGACGGTCGATTACCACCGACATCTTCATCGTTTTCGTTGCTATCTCGGAGTTCCCCACAAGGGATGGGTGGTAATATTGCGGAGGACCATAGTAAATAGGACCTACGGTACACACAAAAACCTGTACATTTCCCTATTTTTCACTAACAAAATTTGGTCCCATTTACTATGGTCCCCCCGTAATAGTAAAATATGATGTCACGGTTGAACTCTCTTTGGGACTTCTATGACGCGTTCCACGATAGAGGTAGCACATTTCCGCTATTACGGGGGTCCATAGTTAACGGGACCAAATTTTGTAAGTAAAAATAGGCAAATATATAGGTTTTTATGTACATCATAGGTCCTGTTAACTATGGACCCCCGTAATAACATGTTTTCTGAATGACAGGGCTCCTTGACCCTTTTAGTACCGCAGTCCCGTTTTGGGGACAAATCACGTGGAATTAGACTGGTTTGTCCCCAAATCGGGACTGCGGTACTAAAAGGGGTTATAACCCAAAATCGTCGGAAGGCCAATCTTTTGTTTCGAAAAATGTATTTTTTTGGAATACTTGGGGCCATGGGATTTTTCATCGGGATGCAAATTTGACTTTGGCTGAAGTCAGTGTTCGCGTGAGGTATGGAGCCCCTCCTTAAGTGAGGAAGACCCTCTGAAAAAATCAAATAGGGTGAACCTCCATCGTAGAAAAGCCTCCTGATGAAGGGGTGAAGGAGGAAAGTTGCCGATAGCGAGTGACGATTGCAGCGAGCGACGGCCACTCCGCGATCGAGGGGTGACGATATAGAGTTGGTGTCCGAGTTTTCGATGCACGGTGAGAGGCGTTCTACGGTAGACGTGTCACATTTGGGGAGGGAAAAAAAAAAAAAGTTTCTGAGCCACCACGGCGTTCTTATCGAGCGCCAGTTGGAGGAGTAATGCAGCTTGTGCTCTACGCTGCTGTTGGGCATCATGCATGCGTACGTACACGTATGAGATGACTGTATTACGGGGGTCCATCGTTAAGAGGACTTATGATATACATAAAAAAAAAAAAACTATATATTTCCCTAGTTTTACTGACAATATTTGGTCCTATTTACTATGGCCCCCCGTAGTAGCATCAGTCGTATTCGTACGTTAATCCCCGTTGAAATCCGCATATTTCCCTTTTGGGCGACATAGGAGCCTGAAAAGAAAAATAGGGGGTGGACGTCTATCGTACAGTAGAACGCCTTGGGACTCGTGCGGCACAGGCGCAACGTGATGGTCTGACCCGTGCTCAGAGCCCTCACGCTGCTTGTAGACGCTTGAGATAACACTACATAGTTGCCGTTGTTCTGGTCCCTAACTATTACGGGGGGTCCGTAGTTAATAGGACCTATGGTATACATAAAAACCTACATATTTCCATATTTTTATTAACAATATTTGGTCCTATTTACTATTATATGGTCCCCCGTAATAGGAGTCCCACAGCAGTGGTGGTCAAGAGAGGACAAAATCGGCTGGACCCGCGCCACGTGAGAAAGGCCATGTTTCCCACTACTGCTGTGCACGACAAAGAAGGCTTGTTGAACCATTTCAGGGCAAAAACTTCAGTCCCGTTTCGGCGATAAACCGCTGAAGTTCTCGAGTGTTAATACTTTTATTTTACCGAAAGGGTTGAGAGATTTTGTGTTGCCGGCCTGTGTGCCACGACTCCTGTATTGACCCTTTTTCGAGTAGTACCCTGCAGTCCCGCTTTTGGGGGGTCAAACCGGTCAAATTCCAATTATTACGGGGGTCCATAGTAAATAGGACCAAATATTGTCAGTAAAAATAGGTAAATATGTAGGTTTTTTGTGTGCACCATAGGTCCTATTTACTATGGTTCCCCCGTAATGGTTTGTCCCCCAAAACGGGACCACAGTACTGAAAGAGGTTAATTAACCCCTTTAGTACCGCAGTCCTGATTTGGGGACAAACCAGTCTAATTCCAAGTGATTTGTCCCCAAAACGGGACTGCGGTACTAAAAGGGTTGGGCGCTTATCGCAGTAAGAACAATCCTTACTGCTGCTGTCGTGCATGCAGCGCGAACGTAGGTTCTAGTGCAGATTCTGGCTAGTTGTGTATTACGTTTTTGTGCGCGTGTCTCTTACGGCAGTAAAAAACTTTTTTTTTTTTTCGGAAGACGTGGCAATTACAGCAGTCGATAGAATTGACCGGATGCCCTTTTATACGCGGCGTGTGGATGGCGTGGTTGGAACGAAAGCGCTACCTAATTCATTTCCAGGTGGCAAATGGAGAGCTTTCGAGCTGTGTACCCTCTTTTACATGGACTGCGTCCATACCCCATTTTTTTATTGTTGTGTCATTAATTGATCCAAACGGACGGAGTGGGCACTAGCTTTTGTGACACGGCTTTCCCACTGTACGTAGTTGCGGCGACAAACTGTTTCGTTTGGAAAATTGAAAACCGAGTGGCTTTGTTTTTTCGTTTTGCATTCGCAAAAAAAAGGGTATACATACGGGGCGACAGCAAGCTGCACCGGTAAGAACAGATGCCATCGCTCACCGAAATGACATTGTAGTTAAAAGTGGTGGTTCCATCTGTGGTGCCGGTGTGTATGTATGCGCCAGCCAATAACAATACAGGCAGTATGGCGGCAACAGGCACTAATCCCTCCGCACACTCCCACCGGTGCGAGGCGGTGTAACCGGCGCTATCGTCGAGGGCAGCCGGCACTCTCACGGGGGACCATAGTAAATAGGACCAAATATTGCTGGTAAAAATAGGTAAATATGCAGGTTTTTATGTATACCATAGGTCCTGTTAACTATGGACCCCCGTAATATGATAACTCAACCGGCACGATAAAGGGACACACCGCTACCGTGCTCTGTTTCTGTGGGTTCCCAACAAATGTGCAGCGTGTGCCGTGCACTCGCGAACAAAAGTGGCGGGAAGAAACAGAGAGTGAAAAACAAAGAAGAAAAAAAAAAACGCGTATTGAAAAAAAAAAAAAAAAAAACGGCGTGCCAACAACAGTCGATTTTGGCGCGCGAAAAGCCCCCGTGTTGTGTGTACGTAAAAAAAAGATTGACAGACGTTCTCGCATTTCAGTAGCTCGTGTCCCTGAAACCTTGTTTGTGCGTGATAACGAAAAAAAAAAACGGGCTAAAAAAAAGCGTCTCCATATGGAAGAGAACAAACATGTACCAGGTACCAAATAATCACCTACATGACATCTCACAAGAAAATAGTTCACCAAGAAACCCAGGCTGATATTCACACGGGGAGTTGAGAAATTCGGGAGCCGTTATACCGAAAGTTAGTATGGGACGCACTCCTCTCTCAAAAATTAGGAAAACCCGGCCTGTGGGTCAGAATTTACGTTTCTTGTTATTACGGGGGTCCATAGTTAATGGGACCAAATTTTATTAGTAAAAATAGGTAAATATATAGGGTTTTGTGTGTACCATAGGTCCTATTAACTATGGACCCCCGTAATAGGTGTCCTGCACTGCTGTATATACGTGCACCGCAAAGAGCACCGGCACGCAAGGGAACGGTGGTGGCAACGAGCTGTGGTATACCGTCCCTTGCCGCTTGCAACCGAATATACGCAAAAGCCCGAGGAATACACGATACGTACGATCCCCATGGTTATTATTTCTACCGCACGTCGAGTGATTTGGTCGGACAGAAGATACCGTAAAGTGCATCCTCCAGCAGTAGTACGTGTTGTTGTTCGCTCTTTTTTTTATAGTTTCCCATCCGAGAACGACGCAGCGTACAGCTTCAACGTCGTGTCACCCATGAGCAGCCGTGATAAGTATGCAAACACTCCTTGAATTATGCAGATCCAGACGTTGTTTTCCGCATGTACGGGATGTGTATCCTACATGAGGCCATACAAAACCCGTAGTACGTGCGATTGAAGTACCACTATTACGGAGGGCCATAGTAAACAAGACCTACGATCCGCACAAAAACCTATATATAGCCCTATTTTTGCTGGAGAATATTTGGTCCTATTTTCTATGGTTCCCCGTGATTGCGAAAGATGAGTTGCGACGAACTCCTCGATCTCCTCACAGCTGTTTTTTTTTTTTTTCATTGATAAATATGTTCAGAAGGAACGAGAACACCACGGAATCGAAAAGAAGCCTTAGTTATGCGAAAATTATGAAAAGAAGCCCTAATTATGCAAAAATTTCGAAAAGAAGCCCTAATTACGCAAAAATTATGAAAAGAAGCCCTAATTACGCAAAAATTATGAAAAGAAGCCCTAATTATGCAAAAATTATGAAAAGCCCTAGTTGTGCAAAGATTATGAAAAGCCTTAGTTATGCAAAAATTATGAAAAGAAGCCCTAATTATGCAAAATTTTCGAAAATAAGCCCTAATTACGCAAAAATTATGAAAAGAAGCCCTAGTTAGGCAAAAATTATGTATAACTCCCTTCTGTACGTACCTGCTTCCGGCTCGAGCGCTATCTGCTGTACATCATTAGCATTGTTATTGCCAATGTCTCTTGCCATCCTGAACAAATGTGCAGCACGAGCTTCAACGTTGACCACTCGGAAAACATTTGCGGAAAGAAAACCACAAGGGAAGCCAAAATTAACTTGGTAGGACTGCATTCCCGTTCTGGGGACAAACTACTCAAAATTAGAGGAGGATGTCCACCAAAACGGGACCTCAAGCAGTCCCAAACGAGTTGATTTACGGAAGGATATTCGGTTATATAGGGACGGCATCCACGCTATACTGTCGGAAGGCAAGCATAATAATAATAATAATAATAATAATAATAATAATAATCCGCTCGTCCAAAACATGCCCGAAAGACGAAAGAGCTATTACATTACTATTACTATTAATCATGGGAAACCGAGATAAAAAAGACCCTTTTGTCATACGTGGATGATACGTATGATTCGGAGTGAGCCCTGCGCAAAAGTTCAGATGGCGAATGGAATAATGAATGGTTCGTGTATACGCAGTCTCAACTCCCTTTTTTTTGTACCTGGTACACATTTCCTGCGTGGCCCGTTCAGAAATGACCCCCCCCGCTCTGGGGAAAAAACACTTGTAATTAGAGTAAGGCGTAGGTTGAAGCACAGACAGCAGTAGTGCAATACAAAAAAAAAAGGTTTTCAACCTCTCATCTGCTGCTGTAGTTCGATAACATTATTGCGTGGCAAATGCTGCTGTGAAAACTAATGCTGGTGATAGACATGGATTACCCCCCCCCCCCCCCCCCCCCCCCTGGTCAATGGTCAAATGACTGAGGCAAGCAACAAATGAGTACGCCCCCCCCCCCCCCCCCCCCCCCCCCCCCCCCTTAGCATTCGACGCGACGCGAGTCGTCGACGAGGGAAGGAAACGGTACACGATTAAACGTCTAGAGGGACGCACGCACCGTGGTGGGAGGCGGCTGAGCGGCCTGCTATGATACGTGACTCCCGGAATCCGAGCTACGATCATTACGTGGGGACACAGTGGCATGTTTCCCAGCACCTACTCGCAGCAAGGCTGGGAAGCATGCCACTGTGTCCCCAAAATAAATATAAGGACCATTTGTATTTAATATTAGTATAGAAATCGTCCGTTTGTTTCGAGACAGAGTGGTTTGAGAGCGACCCGAAACAGGAGGCATCGGTAAAAAAAAAGAAAGGGCGGAGACTTTGAATGAGATGTGGTCGAAGTGAGGTCCTCGAGGCGCACCTGAGGGAGATGGCGAACCCCCCCCCCCCCCCCCCCCCCCCCCCCCCCCCCCCCCCCCCCCCCCCCCCCCCCCCGTGTGGATAGTTTGGCGCGCCGAATGCGTGCAGCCGGGCGAACCCCTTCGCCTTGGCCGCCGGTGTCGAAGTGGGCCGGCCGTCAACAACTGCAAGAATCGTTTGAATGCCGAGTCTTTTTTTTTTTTTTTTTATTGTTGTTTTGCTTTTCTTTTGTTTTCTTTTGTTTTCTTTTCTTTTTGAGAGAGAGTAGAGTCTCTCTTTTTTTTTTTACCCCTCTTCTTCTCCTCTGTCTTGTTTCTTTGCATGATGGCTAGCTACAGTTCCACGAGGTTTTACAGCAGATGGCCTTGCTTTCAATCAAACGAGCAGAGTAGCTCACGCGCAGGCCTGTTGTCTCGGCGCAGCCACTCTCTCGTCAACCCCCGAGGCCTCGTGATCGCCCCCCCCCCCCCCCCCCCCCCGACGAACCCAGTTTCTCGAAGATGGCCGACACAACACGATGGCACAAGCGCAAGCTCGTCGGAATACCACCACTGTGGGGGGATGTACTCCCTACAGGAGTTCTAAGCGGAACGGTTGCGTCTACTCAAAACTGCTACGTATAGATGCGGGGCCATGTGATCGATATGCCACGCTCGTATATACACGAGTCTGGAGATGTCGGACGCGGGGGTCGCGTGACACGAAAAAAAAAAAAAACAGAACCAACGTGGGATGTGGGACGGGTCGCGTGACACGATCAAACGATGCGGAGTGTAAGGAAGGGGGGACATTCGTGATGGCGACAACCAATCCCCGTGCAGTGCGCACACCGCGAGAGACTAAAAAAAACGTGATGTGGGATGTGGGACGGGGACGCGTGACGCGATATACAACGTGGGGTGTGGGACGGGTTTTTGCGTGGCACGACATACATTCCCCTGTGCGGCACGCACACCCGATGTATGTACTCGTACGATGCAGCGGTACACGATAAAAAAAACAGCGACGAGACCCTGGGAAGCTGTCCACACGTCCGGGCAGATCAGAGCGTCTCAGATCAGACGTCCGCAGTTCACCATCGAGATCTTTCGGGGGGGCACAGATACATTCCTGATTTGTGCCACACCAGGTTTGTGCGAACATCAGTATCATGGTGAGGTCATATTTGCCGGGTGGGATGGATCTGTACGACACAGCTCTTGCTGCACGACATGTCATGTAACGATAGGGAATACTACAGTAAGGTCTGCGGTAGATCTGCGGTAGGCCAACGGTAGATGATCCGACAGATCGGGATCTGTCCCCGACCTGCTTAAAAATACTGTAGCACCCCCACGACAGCCGCGGTATCACAGCAGCAGCAACAGCAGCAGCAGGGTTATCACACATATTTTTTCTCCATAGTGACGGACTGTGGCTAGTGATTATAGCAGTCTAGACGCCGACCTCCGTTGCTACGCCAGCGGTAGAGAGTCCCTGAGGCCGCTGCTATACTCCTGAGGGCGGGAGGGAAATCAGACTGGTTTTTGGTCTCTTCTCGTGCGGTTTTCAGACACAGTGGCCGGTTTTGTGGGACACGCTCCATCAAAGCGGTCCCGAGGCAAAGCGCTGTTTCTGTTCCCTGCTACGCGCTATGGCAACCCGAAAAAAAAAATCCGAAACAAAAAAAGTGTTTTTTTTTCCAACTTTCATAGCCCATAGGTTTGCTCATCTCCTGTGTAGTTAGCCGTGCAGACGCGCGCCAGGGTTGGGTTGGGGTGGGGTGGGTGAAGTGGGATGGAGTAGGACGGGGGGTGGCAGCCTGCTGCAGGGCCACGGCCTCGGAGCGTCACAGCCGAATTCTAGCGCTAGATTCGACGCCCCCCCCCCCCCCCCCCCCCCCCCCCCCCCGCCGCCGGCCGGGCGGGTAGAAGAAAATAATCAAACGTGGTACCAGGTATTTGTTATCTTGTCCTGTTTGTTATGATCATGTTTTGCCATTCGGTAAATGTGCAGCATACACTTCAAAAACTTCGGTCGATCATCAGCAGTTGCAGGATGAAGAAAGAAGCAAACCCAGGGGGAACCTACCTGCTGCTGCTAATAGTGTGGTGAAGCCCACTGCTGTACATCCGCCGTCATGCGTGCATTCATACCCGTGAAACGTACAGCTCCTGTTTCGCTGCCTCTGCTTTCATCCGGCTCAACATCGATCTGTTTTGCCTCTGCTTTCATCCGGCTCTCAACGTCGATCTATATCGTGCTCTCGCTTGATCTCTTCCCTTGCTCCGACTCTCTTTCTACAGAGTAGACGCTCGTCTCTACCCTCTACGTCATTCAAACCCTGTGGGCGACACATCCAGGCTCCGATTCATTGTTTGGTGTCTGTGGTGGTCTTCTCAAATTTTTTCACGTTAGGACTGCAGTCCCGCTTTGGGGACAAACTACTTGGAAAAATGAACGATTTTGGTCCCCAAAACGGCGCTGCACTCCTGAAAGGGTTATAAACCCGACTCGCGAGGGCTCCCCGTCATTTCAGCTTTCAAGCACCCTCGGGACTCGCGAGGGCTCCCGTCATTTCAGCTTTCAAGCACCCTGGGGACTCGCGAGGGCTCCCGTCATTTCGGCTTTCAGTGCTCTAGGGACTCCTCGCGAAGAGCTCGGTCCTTTCAGCCTTCAGCACCCTGGGGGACTCGCGGGGACTCAATTCATTTCGGCTTCTGGTACCCTCGGGACTCAGTGCTTCAAACGACTGGTACTGGTACTCTGCCGGACTTTTTGCCTTTTCTTTTCGAGGGTGATTACCGAAATCCCCCCCCCCCCCCCAAACACGCCTTTTCTTTTAGTTTGACCCTTTGGCCTGGGTACTCGCGAGGACTCAGTCATTTCGGCTTTTGGCACCCTCGAGACTCGCGAAGACTCAACTCATATCGGCTTCTGGTACCCTTGAGAGCTCGCGACGATTCAGTCATTTCAGCGCAGCGTACCCTGGGGATTCGTCCGCCAGTCAAACCACATAGTCCCGATGACTCGGACTCGGACTGTGACGACCTGTGCAGTACTGTGATCCCTCGATAATGCCGGTTACTATGCAGTAGCGGTCAGTACCGGCACTACGATGTGGTGGCAGCCGGCATGACCCCACACACTGATGGCCTCGCCACGCTTGGTTAATCCAATCAGTGGCAAGCATTTCACAGGCGCTATAGCGGTGGTCCCATCTCAGGGCACTTTGGACACATGTCGAAGTATCGATCAACACCAAGGTTGTAAGCATGAGGCTTTGTTAAGAAAATAACGGATGTCACATCAGCTGAGGCGTTTTTACTCGTTCTCAGTGTACAGTGCTGGTCCCTCTCTATGTAATGCCGGTATGTATGCGACAGCCAACAATACCAGCACTATATAACGCCAACCGGCACTAATTCCTCCGCACACCGCCGCAGTCGGTTAATCCCACACCTGGTATGGCGGCAAGCGATCTCACAGGCATTATCGTGGCGGGGCGGCCGGCACAAATCTTTCGGAACTTTTACTTAAGCAGGACCAGTTCTGTATATTTTCGATTAAAAAAAAAAAAAACTTCTGTATATGAATAAGTATGTATCATCATAGGTCTTCAACATTTTTTTTTTTTTGGGGGGGGGTGTTTTGTTTTTATGTATTTCGTTCTCCCATCCAAGCCGTTCCACCCACCCACGGACAAACGACTTGCTGTGTGTGCATGCTTTTTTGCGACTAAGGGATCAAACATATCACAACAAGCATCTCCACCATCATCAGAATTTCGCCCCGTGCTCTCGCTCTCGGAGCCACCAGTGAATCCCGGTGCTGTGGTCGCGTGTGGTCGCGTGTGGAAGCATATACACATACACACATACATGTGCTACCGGCCCCCACGCCTTACAGCGACACACCATGAGGACGGCTTCCGACGCTTCGGACCGAAACGACGCAGGCGGTGTGGAAATGACGAGAGCGTTCGTTCGCTTCACCCCCGCGCCGCCCGCCGCCGCCGCATGGACTCGGGATGACGGGACATAACCCGTACCAGTACACCCCCCAGGTGATACGTGTATACCAAGTATATATATATATATATATATACAGGTTTTGTTTTTTTGTCGCACTTTTTTTTTTCCCCGACCATGGTGCTCCCTCGCAGGCGGCAGGTCGCATCGGACCGGGCCGGGCTGGGGGGGGGGGGGGGGGAGGGGAGGGGGTGTACTCATTGACATGCATAGCCGTAGTCGTGCGACCTATATATAAATATATATATATATATACACCCTCTCGTCCCCTACGATGCCTATGGCGGGGCAGGAAAAAGCGTTGAATCTCTCACCCCTCTGTCTGTCGGACTGTGCTGTGACCCCGGTTTGGTTTCAGGGGGTGTACGTACGAAAAGACCTCCCAAAAACGCAGTTTTCAGGCTGAAAGGCGCGACCCTCGGCGAGCGTGGTATATATATATATATATATAGGCTGATGATGAGCATGCCACCCATACAGGCTGATCATGAACGTGCCACCCACCCTTCTTCCCCCAGCCTTCTCTGCCTCCCTCCCTCCCTCCCTCCCTCCTTCCCCACACCGCATTGTTTTTAGGTCGTTTTGTTGGGGGCGCTCAAGAGTTTAGAGCTGTAAAAGGGTTCGGTTGGGTTACAGAGCTAAATGTACAGGGTCTCGTTTATTTACGGAGGACCATACTAAATACCTGGTAGGACCTACGGTAGGCACAAAAAACCTTTATATTTCCCTTTTTTTACTATTTACGGGGGGTCCATAGTTAACGGGACCAAATTTTGTTAGTAAAAATAGGTAAATATATAGGTTTTTATGTACACCATAGGTCCTGTTAACTATGGACCCCCGTAATAACAATATTTGGTCCTATTCACTATGGTCCCCCGTACATAGTTATCAATGGTAGGTCGCCAGTAGCTTCGGCGCGGGAACAAACACCGAGCTACAAAACGTGGGGTGGACGGAGAATAAAAATTACGAAGCTTTCAATTTTCACCGCTCGCTGTATCACTTATTTTGATGCCCACTGTTGCCGCTGCTGCTTCTGTTGGCGAGCGAAGCCAGTAATTGGGTCCGAAGAGTCCCCCATCGCAAGGCTTCTTCTTTTTTTTTGTTGTTGTCTTTCATTGAAGTATTATGACGCCTTATTTCTGTTAGGACTGCAGTCTCGTCTGGGGGACAAAAGCGCTCAAAGTCCAAGTAATTTGTCCCCCAAAACGGGACGGTGGTGCGTGCTGAAAGAGCGGAAAACGGCCCCCAAATCTGTTGCTGCTATGGGAGTACTGTTATGGGGGACCATAGTACATCCAGTACTCGTAGGAGCAAATATTGTTGGTAAAAGTGGGTAAATGTATAGGTTTTTGTGTAAACCGTAGGTCCTATTTACTACGGCCCCCCGTAATGCGGTGTTAGATTATGCCGGTACCCTGGTAGTCGATTCAAGTTGGGAGTGGAACATGCACATACGATACATTTTGTTGTCGGAAAAAAATAATAGTACGGGGGGCCATAGTAAATAGGACCAAATTTTGTTAGTAAACATAGGTAAATAGATAGGTTTTTATTTACACCATAGGTCCTGTTAACTATGGACCCCCGTAATAATAATACTGGCAAGTGTGCTTATATGTATACTCGTAGTACTGGAGATGCTTCGTATGTGTCTGGTCGCGAGTACAAGGTAACATTTGTACCTTTTGTGGCCATCGACATGTATTTTATAACTCCATGTGTGCGACCAGACCGGTGTAGGCTGTTCCTCTCTGACCGGAAATATAGTCACCGTTTGATGCTGGCATCAGACTCCAAACGTTGACTACATTTCCGGCCTATTGAGTTGTGCAAGGTATGAACGGATGGGTGCGTTTTGTTTTCGTCGTGTCTACTTCGATTTGAATGTGAAGATAGCACACTTCGAAAAACGTCGGGATACATACACATGCCTGGTGTATTGCTTTAGTGGTGCGCACTTAGAAGCACATGGGTGTATACGTACCTGGTGTACCATTCTACCCGGAAAAGTATGAAACAAGTTGCGTATTGATACTACTGTACACCGAAACGGTCCTTATTACTTCTCCGTGCAACTTGGTGCAAAGTTTTTCACGAGAAAAACAAAAGCACCGACGTTCGCCGCGCAGACGTGTGGGTAGCCTCTCAAGCGGTCTACGAACACCGGCTGAGGTGGATAGCCCTCCTGTAACAGCCTCCGACTCAAGCCAGGCTGACATGCCGTCACCTGGAACACAGTAACAGTTTACTGCCGTATCACACGAGGGTGGTAAGATAACACACCCCCTCGGACGCTTTTCAGAGCCGGGTTTCTCGACAACGGGGAGGGCGTACTGAGTACGACGAGCGGGGAGGGCGTACTGAGTACGACGAGCGATGAGGGCGTACTGAGTACGACGAGCGATGCGTCTGTCTATTTATGCAAAACCTTCTTCGACGAAATCTGTCCCAAAGCCACCATTTTTCGTTGTGTGTACCCCCCCCCACCCCCTCCCCCCCATGTTTTGGAGGAAGCCGGGCCTGAAATTCTTCCCAGGGGGGGGTTGTGTTATCTTGGGTGTTAAGCGGTAATCTGGGGGTGCCGCTTCGCACTTGTCCCTCGTAGGACTGCAGTCTCGTTTTGGGGACAAACTACTTGAAAAATGTGTTGGTTTGTCCCCAAAACGGGACTGATGTACTGTAGTCCCAGAAGGGGAAAAAGTAGAGAGGGATGGACAGGGAGGGGAGGGGCACACGAAAACAAAAAAGAGAGAAACGAGAAGAACGGGGCAACGCTTGCCACCATGTCGGAAATGAAAACAACCTATTCGTATACTTGGGAGCGGGTGGGTTGGGATTGATTTTTTGAGAAGAAACAAATTTTTTTTTTTTTGGTTTGTTTTTTTACTTGATTTTGGTATAGCCCACCCTGTGGTCGTCCGACTACCAATGGCCATTACCTCTTCGCCCCCGCCTCAGTTTCATACTTGTAGTACTCCCATCGCTGTCTCTGGAAGTGGCTACACCGGAAATTAAACTGACCCGTAAGCTGTCATCCCTATGCAAGTCCTCCTCTCAAGCGGTTCTTAGTAAGATGCGGCTCACCCTTCATGCGGCTCGCCGGACGCCTCACGGCGCTTCGCGCTTGGTGCGAGCAATGTCTGCCTGGTCGGTGAAAACCCGACGTGCTCCGTCCCGGCATTGTAGGGATGCGAGGGTGAATGGCCATACGACTACGGCCATGCATCAGATCGAGTACGTATCTCCTGTCGAGTACACCCCCCCCCCCCCCCCCCCCCCCCCCACTCCCGCTGCCGTACGACTACGGCCATGCATGAGATCGAGTACATCTCTGCTATCGAGTACACACCCCCGCCGCTGTCCGGGATTCAGAAACTAAAAAGATGTGAGGTATGTATCGTTTTTTTGTGTTTCGGGTGCCCCTTGGGGTGGGAGGCTGATTTTTCGGAGCTCTCTCTGTGGAGGAGCCTCAATAATCTCGCCCTAAACATGAATTCTTCGTCGAAGAGGTTCGTTCTCTGGCCCGACCCGATCAACCTTTCTACCGGTATGCGCAATATAGCCGTTGAAGACCCTCTCAGGACCGCAGTCCCGTTCTGGAGGGGCCGAACTGCTTAGAACTTGAGTGGTTTGACCCCCGGAACGGGATCGCAGTTTTTTTTTCCCCCTTAGATTAAAGAAAGGGCTGAACAAATGTGTGTACCAGCGTATACGCTAACGTAGTACGAATGTATTGTACCACTCCGGGCGTGAATGGAAGGACCGCTCGGTGTTCGTATTGATGTCTAACCGGTCACTATATTTTGGGTCAATCGTGGTGGTGAGCAACAGCAATGAATGTCATACTGTTTTTCACCTATGACCGGTGGTGCTGCTCACTTGACCCTTTTTTAGGGCTGCAGTCTCGTTGTGGAGAGAGAGAGACGAACCAGTCAAATTGTAAGTAATATGTCTCCCAAAACGGGACTGCTGTGGTTCGGAAAGGGTTGAGAAGGCGCTCTGAAAACCGGCCAGAAAGTATCGAGCCAAGAGAAAAGTTGGCACCCTCTACGTACTCGCCCACCGTTGTGGCGTTCACGAAGTCGGTGTGATGAAACGTGCACCCCACGGCGGCGGGGGTTGTACTTTTTTGGCGGCAATTGTATTGTTCATGAACCCGTTTTGAGCTGTCTTCGAGCGATCAGCTACCGACTTGCTTGTGTGTGTGTGTGTTTTCACATTCAACCGTTCTTTCTAGACCCGTCGACATCCAGCACAACCAGTGTCCATGCCGATTCTTCAATCCCTGGAGAAATACAGGTCTGTGGTCACAAAACTGCGCCAGATCAGAGATACGTACCACAGCAGCAGTACACCGTTATGCAGTAAGCAGAGTAGACAACGCGATGGCATATGCCATCATACTCTGGATACGATAGGAACGACACACGCGTTCTATGAAAGAGATAAAATAAGAGAAACATACAAAAAAAATCAAAAGAGAAAAAAAGAAAAAAAGAAAGGTACGGCATAAGGCCAGTTCTTATGCCGTCGGATTCGCAGAGAGTTGGAAAAGTCCCTTTCGGCACGTTCGCATGAGCTTTTGCCCCGGTAACGTTGAAAATTGGTCTTTCTCGTCTCATACCGTGTCGGAGATCTCTCGAAGATCCATCAGATCAGGGGGTATTTCCCGCTTCTCGAGGGACCCGGCTGCAAGCGCCGTCTACATTTTTCGATCCCGATGAGGTGAACATGATTACGATCGGGGATCGGATCGAGAAATACTTCTTTTTTTTTTCGATCCGATCGGGCGTTTGGATCGTGTTTGACCCAGTTGGATCGAAAAAGTGCGGACGGCAATTTCTTGTATCTGGGTGGGTGCCTGGAGAAGCGGAAACACCCCCGGAGTGATCTTGAAGAGAGAGCCGACACATTCTGAGGCGAGAAAGACCAATTTTTTTGCAGCATTTTTCGGGGCAAAAGCTCATGCGAACGAGCTGAAAGTGGTTTATCAACTGAGACTGCAAATCCGACGGCATAAAAAGTGGCCTAATCGTGTCGATAGATACCAGGTATTACGGGGGACCATAGTAAATAGGACCTACGGTACGCACAAAAACCCACATATTTACCTACTTTTACTCACAATATTTGGTCCTATTTACTGTTGCCCCCCGTAGTAGTACGTATGACACTCATATTACTGTTAATAATGCACTGGTAGTTTTTTTTTTTTCGTTGTTTTTTTAGGACTACTACGAGTGCTGTAGTATTACGAGTGAACCTAATAATAACAGGACCAAGTATTTTTTTTTGTGAAAAACGGGAATAAATGATGGGTCCTGATTGCTGTGGTCCCCCGCTATAAATAACAAGAATGACTTATTACGGAGGACCATAGTAAATAGGACCAAATATTGTCGGGAAAAATAGGCAAATATTTAGGCTTTTATGTATACCGTAGGTCGTATTTACTACTGTATGGCTCCCCTAGTAATATTACGGAGGAACACAGTGATCAGGAATATGCTGCGAAAAATCACCGGAATACACGGGTTTTTGAGTAGATGATGGGTCCTGATCACTGTTGATATGGCCCCCCGTAAAAATGAAGTACAAAACAGTTGGTCGGGTCCTGGGGGGCAAACATTTTTGGATCTCATGTTTTCGGGTGAGGTGTTGAGCTCCTCAAAATCAGGAGCCCAGAAAATAATAATGCACCACCCGTATATGCCGCCTCGGAGCTCGGAAAATAATAAGGCTCCACGCTTATATACCGCCATGGCATTGCTTTTGTAGGTGTTGCGTACTTGCCATGCTTAAATTATTGACATAGACGTTTTGTAAACCGGGGGGGGGGGGGGGGGGGGGGGGGGGGGGGGGGGGGGGAGCGGGGGGGGGGGGGGGGGGGGGGGGGGGGGGGGGGGGGGGGGGGGGGGGGGGGGGGGGGGGGGGGGGGGGGGGGGGGGGGGGGGGGGGGGGGGGGGGGGGGGGGGGGGGGGGGGGGGGGGGGGAATTACGGCTACAAACCGGGGTGGGTGAACGTGTTTATTTTTGCACTCGGCCGGTGCACGGTACGCACGTGGCCCTCCCCCTTGATGTGACGGCGGTTTGTTGCGTTTGCCCTTCGACAACGTTTTGCAGCATGAGTTCCTTCAACGTCGATCGCTGATCATATGTATGCATACAGGGGGGGGGGGGGGGGGGCTTCGCCGCGGCGGGCTGGTTGGCACCTGTAATGACCGAGGGTGCTGTATCATGGGGCAAATCGAGGCAGTGAATGCGACAGCAGGCGCTGCTGAAGGGGGTACAATAAAAAGAAATGGTATTTTTGCGAGCGAAGGAAGAGAAACGAAACACTGGAATCATGTTCTTAAGTGACCCCCCCCCCCCACCCCCCCCCCCCACGGCCGCGGGATTGCTCGCCGCGTGTATTTTGAACCTCCATCACTGATATTAATAGACAAGCTATATTCGGTAAAAGAAGAGGGGTACCCTTATCTTTTTCTGAGCCCACTCGCTCACGTAAGAGAGCTCGCTATATACATATATATATATTTTTTTAATCTCAACACACCAAAAAATGACTATTAATACAGTAAATCTTGGCTTTTTGTAGAAAGATGACACTGTAGGACTGCAGTCCCGTTTAAGGGACACGCCAGTCAAACTCCAAGTAGTTTGTCCCCAAAACGGGACTGCAGGCCTAAAAGGCTTAACCCGATGAGCATTTCACACCTCGGATGGGTCCGTATCTACATATATACAGTATATATATATATTAGATATTGACGTACTTGAAAAGTTTCTCGCGCCCCGTCTGGGCATTGCGCCGAGCGTGTGGTAGAGGCCGCCCCCAGCACAGTCGGGGGCGGGGATCACGATGAGGCAGTTTCTTCGCGCGAGGTGGAAGCTCATCTCGCGCTATAGCACGAACAACGCAAAAAAGTACGTCTAAGAAACGCGGAGGAGCGATGAGAGCACTGGGCCGACAATATCGCACTTATATTTATATATTATCTTCACTTTTACTCTCCAGCTTAACCCGTACCGTGGAAGGAGGTTTTACCCTCAGCGACTTTCTGGACAAACCGCTGTTACAGGGTGTCGCCCCTTCTCCCCCCCCCCCCCCCCCCCCCCCCCCCCACCGGTACGTAGCCTTTCTTTTTATCGCGCGTGCTACGTAGGGGTTCAGCATTCCCACTGCTCGTCGATTTTCTTCGAAAGTTTCCAACTCACGCTCTCGCGCTTTCCGCTGTTCGATGTTCACACAAGAAAAAAAATCCTTGCGTACGAGTATGCACGCGGTGAGACTCGAACCCCCGAAGTTGATCTTGGTAGGCACGCGGACCACCTACCCAGGCCACCGGGGACGCCGGATTCATGTAGTATACCAGGTGTAATACATATCGAACCCAGCGAACATGTGCTACTTCCACTATACTACTATACTACTACTGCTACTACTGCTACTACTACTATTGTTAATACTACTACTGTTACTGCTGCTTCTACTACTACTATTACTACTGCTACTATTAATAGTTCTGCTACTACTATTAATACTACTACTACTACTACCTACTACCTACTACTACTACCACTACTACTACCTACTACTACTACTACCTACTACTACTGCTACTACTACTACTACTACTACTACTGCTACTACTACTACTACTACTGCTGCTGCTGCTGCTGCTACTACTGCTGCTGCTACTGCTGCTGCTGCTACTACTACTATTACTACTACTACTACTACTACTGCTACCACTACTACTACTACTAATACTACTATTGCTACTACTACTACTACTACTACTACTACTACTTTGAAGCTTGCAGGGGGGGGGTCCCACCCGGCGACATGAGCTATAGGCCGTGCATGAATAAATCGGGAATAGATATCTGCCTTTCAGGGAAAATATCTAGATCATGAAGTGGGAATCGATGACCTGTCCGCGCGGCGTGGAGCGATCGACACATGCTATATCCAAATCATACGATATATATACGAAGTAGGAGGTGAAACCCTGCTTCTTTTTTTTTTTCGGGGGCTGTTCATGGCTTTTAAGGAATACAGTAGTAGGGATCTAACCCCTAGAAGGTGGTCTGAGTGAAAGGCGGTATCCTGCTACATGAAGGCGGTCAAAATCGCTTGTCGCGACCGGGGAATTGCGCACACAATCTGGCGTATACAAGGCGGCTACTTCCCTCAAATGAGGCGGGTCATACTTGCTTCGAGAGGCACACCACCGCCCTGCTGGGAGATGGGCAGGCCGGGCCCCAGCAATGATAGTGCAACCCGATTGCCGTTCCCACGTTTTCTCGGAATCGTTTTTTTTTTTTTTTTTAAATGCTTGCTGATGGTAAAAAGATAGGAGCTCTTCAAAAAGCGAGGAGAGGAGCTTTCAGGAAAAGAAAAGAAGTGGGTGCTTTCGTATACCCCAACCGTATACAGGACCCCCCCCCCCCCTTTTTTTTTTGGACAAAACTCAACATGGTTAAATGCTTACTGATGGTAAAGATAAGAGCTCTTCAAAAAAGCGAGGAGAGAGCTTTAGACAGGGAAAAAAAAAAAAAAAATGGGTGCTTTCGTGTGATACCCCGACCGTATACAGGATCACCTTTTTTGTTGTTGTTCCAGCGATATTGAGTAGGGTTGTTCCAACATGGTTGATGTTGTTCAACCTTGTTGGGATTGCGGAGAAAAAATGTTGACGATGAAAAAAAAAAAAAATGTGACGATTGCTGCACCGGCCGGCCACCTGCATGGTTTTAGGGGGATACTACAACTTTGGTGTCCGAGTTAGTGGTTTTGGGGGATAATACGGGGGACCATAGTAAATAGGAACTACATTACACACAAAAACCTACATAGTTACCTATTTTTAGTAACGATATTTGGTCCTGTTTACTATGGACCCCCGTAATGACAGAACTCTGGGTGGCGGAGTTACGTTGTTTGATGCAAGGAGTCCGCGCGGTACGGCTGCGAACGTGATCTTCTCTGCCCCTACTGGTCGGCGCTCTAAAGCGTCTTTCTCGTAGAAAGATTGATGTCACTATTAATAACAACGCTGCCATTTGTTTCGTGAGCTATCTCGGCGTGCCTAAGGTTTTTTTTTTTTTTTTAACTATTAATACTCCTTTTAGGACTGCAGCTCCGTTTCGGGGACAAACTACTTATACTTTGACTGGTTTGTCCTCAAAACGGGACTGCGGTCCTAAAAAAAAAGCGGTTTTAAGGACCCCCCCCCCCCCCCCCCCCCCCCCCCCCCCTCGGACGAATTTCAGACCCGGTTTCCTCCAAAAAGACATGGGGGGCACATGCAGCAAACCAAAATGGTGGCTTTGATAATATTTCGTCGAGAAGGTTGCGTAGATAGACGCATCGCTGCTGGGCGTGCTCAGTACGCCCTCCCCGTTGTCGAGAAACCCGACTTTGAAAAATCGTTCGAGGGGGGTGTGTTATCTTATCACCCTAGTGTGATACGGTGCGTGTACGTACCACTGTGGTGTGTTATATGAAAAACGCGTCAGTCCCACGGATGTTCTCGTAAAGTACGAAGGTGACGGATGTGACTCCAACGATGTGTTTCGGCAGCTCTTGCGGCCGAGAATCCCACCGCCTCGTTCAGGCCGGAAAATGATGCCAGGTACCAGATGCCTGGTAATGCCTTTAGTGTTAGGGTTGCATTAACGGTGGGTATACATCTATATGTACACCTATATACATCTATATATACATTTATATACATCTATATTTACATTTATATACATCTATATATACATATATATAACCTATATATACATCTATATACATCTGTATACACACCTATATATACATCTATACATACATCTCTATATACATCTCTATATACATCTATACATACATCTCTATATACATCTATACATACATCTCTATATACATCTCTATATACATCTCTGGCCGGAAATATAAGATTTGTCTAATGTTCACGTAAGAGTCCAAATGGGGATTATATTCCCAACCGGTGAGTTTTCTTTTTACCATTCCGGGAATATGAGCTCTGCTTGATGTTCACATGTAAAAAGACTCCAAACGGGGACTGTACTCCCGTCCAGCGAGCTTTTTTTTTTACCATTCTGCCGCAGGATTAATGTATACAATCTCTGGTCAGGAATATAAGGTTTGTTTGATGTTGATGTCAGAGTCCAAATGGGTATAATATTCCCGGCCCGAGTGATACATACGGTACACACCACAGTAACTGAAGTCTCCGAAACTGCTTTTCTGTATCTACCACTTCCGTCTCGGCGAAAACATTTTCAGTGGTACTGCCGTGCACAGAAACATATATCTGGCTCTATTCCCAAGGAGTTTGTCCCCTAAAAACGGGTTAAAAAATCGATCCATGTGATCTATGTGTACCCGAACTGCTATCATTGCTCCACTCTTCTCTCTCATTGCCCGCTTTTTCGGGGAGGGAAGGGGCGGATGGGGGGGGGGGGGTACTCGTGATCATGCATGGCCGTAGTCGTATGACCATAGACCTTCGCATCCCTAGAGTGCCGGGACGGAGCACGTCGGGTTTTCACCGACCAGACAAGGCAGACTCTCGGCAGACGGGGGAGGGGGGTACTCAAGTCATGCACGGCCGTAGTCGTGTAGCCATAGACCCTAGATTATCCGGGAGCGGGGGGGGGGGGGGGGGGGGGGGGGGTGACAGACCTACACCGACGGCTTTGGGGTCGAGCCTGGGCGTGGCTTAGGAATGAAGGGTGGAAGTTGAGGGATCATGTGGTAAGAGGGAAGGGGGGCAAGGACGGCAGCAATTGAAGGTAGCACTGCAGGCCCACCCTTTTAAGACCGCAGTCAAGTCTCGTTTTGGGGATAAATCGGGGGAAAAAATTCGACGTACCTTGTCGGGAAAAAAAACGGGACTGACAGCGGCCCTAAAAAAGAGGGTCGAAGCGAAGAAAGTAGGCGCATGAAGGGAGTAGTTGAGTCAGACCTGCGTGTTTTTTTCGTAAGTTTCCTGTTTGTTTTGGCTTCCCTTGCTCGATCTTCTGCTGCTCTCGGGGAAACTTTCATGACTGATCAAAATGTTGAAGTTCATGCTGGTACACTGTTCAGGGTGGGTTTTACGGGGGACCATAGTAAACAGGACCTACGGCACACACAAAAACACGTGTATTTACCTATTTTTACTAACAATATTTGGTCCTATTTACTATGGTCCCCCGTAATAACAAAAAATCATGATCTACGTACGTGGACTTTAGATGCGGAGAAGGACGTACGACGAATGGATACAGCAATGTGCGCGTGTTGTCCACATTAAACCGTTTTTTTGTACCCGTCGACATCAGGCACAACCAGTGTCCATGCCGATTCTTCAATCCTAGAGAGATACAAGCTCTGTGGTCACTAAACTACACCACGCAGATACTACATTGTTACGTATGAAGTAAGCACAGCAGTAGTAGACAATGCAATGCCATGTCATCATACTGGGTATGACAGCACGACATACATATTCTAAGAAAGAGAGAAAACGAAAGAGGACAGAGAAAAACAGAAACGAAGAAGAAAAAGAAAACAAAATCGAACGGGAGAAAGGAAAGAAGAAAAAGAAAAGAACTGTTGTGCCTCCCCACAGGGGATGTGACAAGACACTTGAAAAAGAGCGCGCTAGAGAAGAAAAAAAAAAACACCACTCTACTCGTAACAGATTGAGACTAAAAAAAACCAAGGGAAAATAACAGGCAGACCGAAGCACAAAGCACTCTCCAGGTAGCGGCAGCAGTTGGTGGTATGAGTAGCATCGCCAGGTTCTCCCTACTAGTCCGCTCGGGACCTTGCTACCCTGTCTGCCGTCTCCGTCCTGCGTTCGTCAACTGTGCCCCGCCCCTCGGCGTCAGACAATACGAAACAAGCAAAGCAGGCTCGTCATCCACCCACACGCCATACGACTCCTTTCTTAAGCCCTTTAGTACCGCAGTCCCGATTTGGGGACAAACCAGTCTAATTCCAAGTGATTTGTCCCCAAAACGGGACTGCGGTACCAAAAGGGCTAAGGCTTATCAGTAGAAGAAAGGACGAGAACGAAATGAAATTAAAATCACAAGAGGATCAAGCGCAACGAGTACAAAGAAGACAAAAGGAAGACCACGTTCGAACCAGCTGCACCAGTTGGCGCCACGAGCAGCATACGCATGTGATCTACTTCCTAGTCTCGGCCTGGTGCCTTGCTACCCTGTCTGCCATCTCCTTCCTGCTTTCGTCCACCGCTGTTTCCCTTCTACTGTTAATACTGCTGCAACCCGATGGTGATATCGTAACACGTGTGATGTAATCTTTGGGCCAAGGGTGGTATTGATGGTGCGCACCTGGTACCAGGTGTCCGGCTGCGTTCACGCAGGGGGGAGAACTGACAGCAGTGCGGATGAGATTGGTGGTATTCGACGAAGTGTGTCAGCCTTTTCATTCTGAGTGAATAATGCTCTGCGCATTGTCGGAAGGCAAAATTGATATATATATATATATATATTTTCATCATCACTTTTACTTTCCAGCCCACTCGTAGGAGGTTTTACCCTCGACGATCTTCTGGACAAGCCGTGGTCACAGGTGTCGTCCCTTCTCCCCCCCGGTACGTGCCTTTAGTTTTTATCGCGCATACGTAGGGTTCAGCATGCCCACTGCTCGTCGATTTTCATCGAATGCACAGCTAACTCACGCTCTCGCGCTTTCCGCTCAACATTTTTTATGCAAGAAAAAGTCCCTACGAGCATGCACTCGGTGAGACTCGAACTCACGAAACTGATCTTGACAGGCTCGCGGACCACCTACCAAGCCACCGGGGACGCCGGCGTACAACAGTGTAATAATAGTAATAACAATGATAATAATAACAACAACAATAACAATGATAATAATAGCAATAATAACAATAATAATAATAGTATCTGCATATATACGTTCTGCCCTCAGATCCAGAGCCGTCTACTGCTGCTGTATCACTGCGAGCTCCTTTCCGTTGCTTCCGTCCGGGTTGTCATCGACCTGCTCCAGCTGTTGCCCTTTACTCCAACTTGCTCTCAAATGTGTACAGGGCTGTGAACAAGGCATGCCTTCTTGTCCGGATTTGACGGCTGCTTACTATTACGGGGGACCGTACTCGTAGTTAATAGGACCCACGGTACACACAAGCGCCAATATATTTCCATACTTGTACTGACAAAAATTGGTCCTATTTACTATGGCCCCCCGTGATAGTTGCGCTGTAAATAAGAAATGCCTTCTTGGCTGGATTTGACGACTACCAGGTACTTATTATTGCAGGGGTCCATAGTCAACGGGACCAAATTTTGTTAGTAGAAATAGGAAAATATATAGGTTTTTATGTACACCATGGGTCCTGTTAACTATGGACTCCCGTAATAGTTGGGCTGTGAACAAGGCATGCGTGCCTTGTTGGCTGGACTTGACTGCTACTTATCTACGGTAGTTGAATGGCGAAAAAAATAAGCCGACTAACCGACTTCCTGGTGTTATCTTTATTTTTTTGAAAATTTTGTCGAAACACCCTGGTGGGAAAAAGATGTACTACTCTGGGCGGAAACGTGAAGATCGTTTATACATTAATATGAAGACAATGCGGTCCTTATATGGTGGTAGGAAAAGATGTGCTATTACGGGGAACCATAGTTAATAGGACCTACGGGACACACACCCATACATTTCCATATTTTTTACTGACAATATTTGGTCCTGTTTACTATGGCTCCCCGTAATACTCTGAACGGAAATATAAGGACTGTTTTTATACACTAATATGAAGACAATGCGGTCCTTGTATTTTACCCCAGAGCGGCAAGAAAAAATGTGCTAATCTGGCCGGAAATATAAGGGCCGTTTAGTCATCAACATGAAGACCGAGCGGTCCTTATATGAACACTCAGAATGGCAAAGCACAGGTCGAGTCTCCAACTCGCCAAGTCAGTCGCAACGACCCAGACCCGCAAATTGCCGGAAGCAACTATTACAGGGGTCCATAGTTAATAGGACCTATGGTGTACATAAAAAACCTATATATTTACCTATTTTTACTAATAATATTTGGTCCTATTTACTATGGTCCCCTGTAATAAACGTTTCAAACCACCTGGCCAACTAGCAATTTAGTCGGCGACTCCTATATAGTCAAACTAACTCCCAGCCCCTGCTTGGTGGTCTAAATGCTCAATTCGAATACATTCACCAGTTTATTTGGTGTGCTGTATGTGCGTAGAAGGTTCGCACACAGCTTGTATGGCGGCAACAGTACACCGATAAGTTCTTTATCCCCCGCTTTCAGGGCAAATGTTTTTGATGTGATGGAGTGCTGGTCGACACATTCCGTAATAATGCGAGTAAACCCCCCGCCCCCGCCCCCCCCCCCCGATCCCCCCCCCCCCCCCCCCCCCCCCCCCGCCCCCCCCGGGCCGACTTTTCGAGCTCGACAACTTCGTAACAAAGAAGGTGCCAGTGCCAAACGACATGTGTTCGGGCAGCCTCCTACGAGATCTGTCTCGGACCACCCCAGTCTAGACTTTTCGGCGCTGACGCTCTTCCTGCTGTGGAGATATCGAGCTCGAAAAGTCAGTCCGGAGGGGGGGTGTGTGTGCTCGATAGCAGAGATTTACTCCATCTCATGCATGGCCGCAGTCGTATGACCGTAGACCCTCGCACCCCTACGATGCCGGCACGCAGCATGTCGGGTTTTTCACACGACCAGACAGACATTGCTTGCACCAAGCGCGAAGCGCCGTGAGGTGTCCGGCGAGTCGTCGCATGAAAGGGTGAGCTGCATCCTACTAAGAACCGCTCGTGAGGCGGACTTGCATATATATGGATGACAGCTCCAATGAGTTCATTTAATTTCCGGTGCAGGGGGGTGGGCGTTTACTCGGATTACTACGGTGTTGCGGGGGACCACAGTAAATAGGACCTACGGTACACAAAAAAACCTATATATTTACCTGTTTTTGCTAACAATATTTGGTCCTATTTACTATGGCCCCCCGTAATAGTATGTACCTGGAGGTGGCGTATAGATACGTGGAATCGTTCACGGCACCAATTACTTTTGTCATTTTTTTTTTTTTTAAACCCTTTAGTACTGTTCTTTCTATTTTTTTTATTTTATATCCTCCGGCGGATTGGTAAAAATAAAGCTTAAGCTCACCACACTTCCACGTTCCCAATTTCGTGTCGTGTGTCAATTTAGCCCAGTTGGGCACGTTGACCCGACCTGACCCCCGAGAGGAGCAGGTGCGGTGGAGATAGCCACCCGGGAGAGTCCTCTCTCCCGGGTAGTGTGGGACTTGCGCGAGCTACTGAAGTCCCGTTACGGGGACAAACCAATCAAGTTATGTTGCGGGGAGCCATACAGTAGTAAATAGGACCTACGGTACAAGCGAAAACCTAAATATTTACCTATTTTTACCAACAATATTTGGTCCTATTTACTATGGCCCCCCGTAATGATAAGTAGTTTGTCCCCAAAATGGAACTGCGGTCCGAAAAGGGTGAAGAGCATGTTTTGCCATCCGACGAACGTACAGGCAGAGAGCATGGACTATTGACAACTGTTCCCTCTTTTCTTGTGACGCCTCCTTCCTCCTCCTCCTCCTCCTCCTCCTCCTCCTCCTCCTCCTCCTCCCTCCTCCTCCTCCTCCTCCTCCTCCTCCTCCTCCTCTTCCTCTTCCTCCTCCTTCTCCTCCTCCGGAGATGACGCCTTTTTCCTCCCCGCGTAGAGATGGTAAAACCTCTTGCTGCCGTGAGGTGACTTGCGCTGCCTCTTGCTGGTCAGTATTTGGGCCTGTGTAATATTTCCAGGTATATATATATATATATATATATATACAATATACCATGGCCCCCGATCCTCTCTCTCGACGACGCGGAATGTTTCGCGCAGGGGGGGCGGGCACTACCACGCCCGTAGTAGCACAACGGCGGCGCTCACATGAGGCATGACAACGTCAATCAAACCGTTCTAGGGCGAGCTGCAGTTCTGTTTCTGGGGAACTAAACTGCGTAGAATTTGAGTGGCTTTTTCCCCCAAAACGGGACTGGAGTTTTGCCCCAACTGGGTTATGTACCGGGTAGGCATGAAGAAGAAGCACAAAAAACAAGGGAAAAAAAAAGGCCTAGAAAACAGAAGAGAAAAAAATGTGGCCACAAGTTTAACTCCGCTGCGTACGAAGCACGTACGTACGGCTTGGCCCTTTTGGGTCGACTGCGCTGCTCAGAAACCTGAATCGGGCTCCAATTCCGGGTAAATTTGTCCTCGAAAGAAACGGAAGTGTAGTCGTGTCGAAGGAGGGAGGGGTTGACGCTGGTGATGCTACTCTACTCTGAGGTGCCAGTGCCGTTGCTCCTCGTGCCCTTCTCTCGTCGCACGTTCATCGTCATCATCATAAATCTAAGGAAAAGAAACTATTACGGGGGTCCATAGTTAATAGGACCTACGGTGTTCATAAAAACCTATATATTTGCCTATTTTTACTAACAATTTTTGGTCCTATTTACTGTGGTCCCCCGTAATGAAGAAGACGCTCAAAAATACGTGTTTTGTGTTGGCTTCGGTACGTAACAGAGCCGGCGTCCCCGGTGGCTTGGTAGGTGGTCCGCGAGCCTATCAAGATCAATTTCGTGAGTTCGAGTCTCACCGAGTGCATGCTCATAGGGACTTTTTCTTGCACAAAATTGGTTAGCGGAAAGCGCGAGAGCGTGAGTTAGCTGTACATTCGATGAAAATCGACGAGCAGTGGGAATGCTGAACCCTATATATGCGCGATAAAAACTAAAGGCACGTACCGGGGGGGAGAAGGGACGACACCTGTGACCACGGCTTGTCCAGAAGATCGTCGAGGGTAAAACCTCCTACGAGTGGGCTGCAAAGTAAAAGTGATGATAAAAAAATAAAAAAAATAAAAAAGTAGTAGCGTTCTCTTGTTGACGCGGAACACAACTCGAGCCCCCAAAACCGCGCGCCTGCGTGGCGTGTAAACGAACGCGGCAGACGTGACTCCGCGAATTACCGCACGCAACCATGAGAAACCGCCGTCGTGTCACCGGCATTTGCGTAGCCAGCTACAGCATTATTAGTGCCGGTCCCTCTATTGTGCCGGGGTATGCGCCAGCTGGCAATGTCGGCAATATTGCGACAACGGGCACTACTCCGCACTCTGCTACCGCGATGGTTGGCCCCGTCTGTGTCACAAGCGATTCCACAGGCGCTACAGCGGACAATCGGCGCTATGGAGGGACCCACTACTGTCAATGACCGGTCTGTGGCTTGCAAATCGACCAACTCGCAGCCCTACCAAGAAATAAGAACCAAAAAAAAACGATAATTGCAAACAAATTAATAAAAGGTTGCGAAAGGAACGGAGAGGCCACCACTCGGGGCAAAAAAAAACGAAGGAGAGGCCTCTCGACGGTACGTCCCTATACCTGGATTCGTTACTTTTGACAAAAGAGGGGAGACGATATACGAGAAGCACATTTCATCG
Source organism: Macrocystis pyrifera (assembly GCA_031763025.1). NCBI lineage: Eukaryota > Phaeophyceae > Laminariales > Laminariaceae > Macrocystis > Macrocystis pyrifera. Next base: position 5,240,734 of record JASSKH010000017.1, on the reverse strand, counting down.
AACATCAACGTACTGGACCTGGTGTGTTCTTACTACCGTGGGAAAATGGTCAAACGCATTGTTATGCTGCAGTATGTACTACAATTTACGGTAGATTGTTCCTTGGTTTAATTTCTTGGTGTGTGTCTGTGTGTGTGTTTTTTTCCTTCTTATTTACTGCGTGCAAGGCTTTGAGGGATAGAGAATTGAGCTGGACAACGTAAGTGTGATGCATGCCAAAAGGAAGAGAGGTGCACCTCAACTTTTTTTCAGAGTTTTGTCACTTTGAGGAGCTTTTTTTATGGTATCACTCAAGTCAAAACTGCTTTTAGAAAGAAGAAAAAAAATGGGGAGTGCAATGGCTGATGAACAATCCCATGTCCTTATCACAGGTGTATGAATACCTCTACCGCAAAAAAATGACGTTGTGCCGACGATTTTGGATTAAAGAGCTCCATCATCCCGAAAATATTTCAGCCTAAAAGTGCTACGTACTACTGTCTCAGCACGCTACACCTCGGAGGGCAAATATCATTGGAAGGGGATAATGGTCGAACGCCCCCCCCCCCCCCCCCCCCCCCCCCCCTTTTTTTAGCGAAGCGAGGGGGGGGGTAGGGGGAGGGGGGGGGGTGCAGTCATTCTCATGCATGGCCGTAGTCGTATGACTATAGCCCGCTGGGGGAGGGGGGGGAGTGTACTCGATAGCATGCATGGTCGTAGTCGTACATGACCCGTAGTCCTCGCATCCCTACAATGCCGGGACGGACCACGTCGGGTGTTCGCCGACCAGGCATAAGCTTTGCTTACTTCACCAAGCGCAGTCAAGCGTAACGTGAGTGTGGTAGGGCGAGTCGCACGAAGGGGTTGAGCTCCATCCTACCACTGAGAGCCGCTTGTGAGGCGGCCTTGCTTACGGGTCACAAGCGTCAATTCTGAGCTGATCTATTTTCCGGTACGGCTACTTCCGGAGAGGGGCAGGCCAGAGATAATAACACACGTCCACGAGACGTGCCGCGCGCGTGCCCCGACCTGCCTCACGTTAGAGAGTGACAGGGCTTCCAATTCGCCCCGGGCCCATGCAGAGAATGAACCATCTATCTTTTTTTTTGTGGTGCACATATATTATTGTCGAGGCTGACACCGCACTGTGGCACACAGGGAGGTGGGTGCACAAGGACCCCCCCCCCCCCCCCCCTATGGTCATACGACTACCTACGGCCATGCATGATAATGAGTACCCCCCCCCCCCCCCCCCCGTCTTTTGATTACTTTTTTGTTTTGGGTGGGGAAGGGGGGGGGGGGGGGGGTATGCCGCAATACTCTACTGTATTCACTAGAATAATGATATTACGGGGAGCCATAGTAAATAGGACCAAATATTGTTAGTAAAAATATGGGAATATATGGGTGTTTGTGCATACCGTAGGTCCTAATATCTATGGTCCCCCCCGTGAAAGTAATAATTGAAAAAAAAAAAAAAACAGCTGCGAGGAGATGGAAGATTTCGTCGAAAACCGTCTTTGCAAGTCGTGTGTGATCCTCATATGCTCCCCGCAATTCTATTCTACTACTATTACGGGGGGGGTCCATAGGTAACAGGACCTATGGTATACAAAAAACAATCAATATGTTTACCTATTTTTACTATTACGGGGGTCCATAGTTAACAGGACCTATGGTGTACATAAAAACCTATATATTTGCCTATTTTTACTAACAAAATTTGGTCCCGTTAACTATGGACCCCTGTACTATCAATATTTGGTCCCATTTACTATGGTCCCCCGTAATACTACAGTATTTATGTTGTCCCTGTGGTACCACTTTTTGGCTACGTTATTTTTTTGACGGAAAATATGCCACTTTTTTTTTTTTTTTTTTTCCAACTCCCGGTATCTTTGCCGGCCGTGAAGCTGTATTCCGAATTCCGAATTCCGAACAGTACCCACGGCGAAAAAGTCGGTCTGATGCTCCGCCGCGGGCCTGTGGTTGTGCTCCGCCGCGGGCCTGTGGTTGTGTTTTTCTCGAATACGTCTGTGCCCATCACGACTCGGATGACAGGTCATCGATTCCGGCTTTGTGGTCTACAGCAGCTCTCTCTCTCTCTCTCTCTCTCTCTCTCTCTCTCTCTCTCTCTCTCTCTCTCAAGGAAGATCTAATGATCTGCTCCCGATATTGTATGATCTATTATACAGAGCTGTTGTTGCTGGGCGGATTCGACATCGTCCGCATGGCCTACACATAAACAAGGCGGATGTTTCCTGGGTCATATAGATGTTTTGTACTTTCATGCAGATCCCGCACAACCTATAAAAATGGCGGGTGAGGAACTAAATGATCTATTGATGATCTAGATCGTGATCTGTCTGATCTGCCTCGGGGTGTGCAGGTTTCGCTTGATGTTCACCTAAAGGCATGTTTTCGGTTGATCGCAGAAAGCCTTCCCAGCCGACGCGCACGGGTTGACTGCCGTGGTGGCGACGGTGTATACCTTAAGTGTGGTTGGGCTTTATTGCTGATGGTCTCCATCGCCTATTGTATATACTTCCACGTACCAAAAGTCTCATTCAAGAGTTCCAAGGAATGCAGAGGCGCCATGCCATGCATATGCCACATGCGGGGGGGGGGGTAGGGGTGGGGGGGGGGAGGGCGGGGGGGGGGGGGCAGAAAAAACGAACGAAAGGTCTTTCGGACGATCAACGCAAAAATCAACAAAACTGTTTTTTCATGTACAGGAGGGGAGGGAGGAGGGGGGGGGTCACGGTTTACGAGCCAGCGGCCTAAGACACGTACGTACCACCCTGCGCGGAAATACAATGACCGTTTGTACATCAATATGAAGACCAAGTGGTCCTTATATTTCCGCCCAAAGAGTGGTACTGGTTTGAGATACGTACATGGGGTCGAATGGCTTGGCATGGGCATACTCTAAAGCTACCGTACCTGGTACACCACCGCTCTGTCCCCAAAACGTAGCGTTCGTTTCGGATTGAATATTGACGTGCAAACTATGCTTATATCCTGAGACATCGCGTGTACCGGATACATACCGCTTTGGGGCGCAAATATAAGGACCACTTGGTCTTCATATTATTGTAGAAGCGGTCCTTATACAGATGGTCTATAGATCATGGACCTGTCCGAGATCCGAAAATACTTGGAATTGAAGTGTCGTCAATTTTCTCTCCGAAGCCTCAAGAGGGTTAAAGTTGACCGTTTCGAGGCAAAGGGCAGTCCCGTTTAGGGAACAAACCTCTCTAATTCTAAGTAGTTTGTCCCCAAAACGGGACTGCGGTCCAAAACAAAAAAGTTTGGCAGAGGTCAAACAGGCCTGTCACCCACCCCTTTCTCTCTTCTTCCAAGCGAGACCGCCGCTAAACTGCTGTGGCCTCTTTTTTTTTTCCTCCCACAGTGTCCCCGACTCAAAACACCGATCCCTCAGATACCGCACGTTCGTATACATAATGACCCGTCTGTTTTGTTTCGGGTATTATTACGGGGGACCGTAGTAAATAGGACCTACGGTACACACAAAAAACCAACATATTTCCCTATTTTTGCAAGCAATATTCGGTCCTATTTACTACGGCCCCCCGTAATAATATGCAAACCCGTCCTTACGTCTGTGGACGGAGTGATGCAGCTAACATACACAGGAAGAAGAAATAACCCCCAAAAAAAAATCACGCAAGGAAGCTAATTTTTCGTATGATGCCTTAACCCTTTCAGGACTGCAGTTCCCTTTCGGGGACATGATTTGCCACGAGGGTCAAGTTTAATCAACGCCTTTAGTACCGCAGTCCCGATTTGGGGACAGACCAGCCTAACTCCAAGTGATTTTTCCCAAAAATGGGCCTGCGGTACTAAAATGCATTGGGTGAATCGGCTTCCTCTTGTACGTGCGTACGTACGTACGTACGTACGTACGTACGTACGTACGTACGTACGTACGTATATACGTCAAAAGCCCGTCCAAATCTTACAACACGCCAATCATGCCCATCCGAATCTTAACTAATCTTCCACGCATCGGAATGATCACGGATATACCCGCACTGCAACCCTTTTTTAGGACCGCAGTCCCGGTTTGGGGACAAACTACGTGAGATTTGACTGGTTCGTCCCCTACACGGGACTGCGGTTCTAAAAGGGCTGATGATGTACCACTGCAGTATATAGATACTTCAGGGCAGATAGATAGTTTCCTGATCTGTATGATCTGTTTGGTCTATTACGGGGGACCATAGTAAATAGGACCAAATATCGTTGGTAAAAATAGGTAAACATATGTTTTTATGTAAACCGTAGGTCCTATTAACTATGGACCCCCGTAATAGCTCGTGTTGCCGGTGGAAGCCGTTTTAACCCGCATGATCTGCCGCACGTGTTTCGCGGGATAGATCTGTGCTGTGTACAGATCCTACATAACCTCGTTTAGGACGGCACCCCCCCCCCCCCCCGTTTTGAGGTCTCGGAATCAGAGTGGAACACATTATGGAGTATCATATTCTACTTCAGTTATATAGGGGGTAAGGGTCATTCTTATCGGAGAGCTTTTCTTTCCATAATTTCCGTACTTTTTTTGGCGCCAGTTTTTTATTTATCTTCCCAGATTTTTCCTGTTTTTTTTATTCAAATATGAGGAAAGTTGACTTCCCTGTTTATTTTCGCTTGTGGAGAATTTGCGCGCGAGTAGTGGCAGAACGCCTCTGTATCTTGATACATATCTCCAACTATTTACAAACTTTGGAAATTCTGCAAAAAAAAGTAGTTCCGATAAGAATGAGCCTGAGGCCCAGATGAAATCGATCGTGACGTGTCCCCTTCTTTGCCATTTATTAAGCTATACGTATACACCTATTGAGTTTTACGTATGTACGCATGTATATATGAGCAGTGAGCAACACATAAGCTTCAATTCAAGCGCTGTTGCAAGGAGTGGAGAGGTGGGCACCACACGGCAAAGACTCCAACAAATCCTGCGCGCGTGTAGGTACGCGCAAGTTGTTCTCCGCTGGCTGGTGCGTCGGAGGTCGGACGGCAACGTGAACACAGCAGTTGTTGGAATACATATTTACGGGGGACCATGGTAAATACTCGTAGGACCAAATTATGTTAGTAAAAAATTTGGTAAATATGTGTAGGTTTTGGTGTGTACCGTAGGTCCTGTTTACTACGGTCCCCCGTAATAGTCTCTAATACATATGCAGTCTAATGCAGACTGCTGTAGTATTACGGGCGTCCATAGTTAATTAGGACCTATGGTATACATAAAAACCTATATATTTACCTATTTTTACTAACAATATTTGGTCCTGTTTACTACGGCCCCCCGTAATAGTAGTAGTTTGTCCCCAAAACGGGACTGCATTTATGAAAAGGTTTGAAGTTATAGACAACACAGGAAATCCTTCTTTTACGGGGGTCCATAGGTAACAGGACCTATGGTATACATAAAAACCTATATATTTACCTATTTTTATCTAACAAAATTTGGTCCCGTTAACTATGGACCCCCGTAATAAAGCACAGGGCACCTTTGCATCATTCTTGCTGTTGTACGGGGGGGGGGGGGGGCATAATAAATGGGACCTACGGTACGCACAAAAATCTACCTATTTCCCTATTTTTACTAACTGTATGTATGTGGTCCTCTTTACTATTACGGGGGACCATAGTAAGTAGGGCCTAAGGTACACATACAAAACTATACTTTCCCTATTTCTCGGGGGACCATAGTAAATAGGACCGAATGTACACATAAAAAAACTATACTTTCCCTATTTCTTTTCTACCAACAATGTTTGGTCCTTTTTACTATGGTCCCCCGTAATATCAAAGATCATTACGTACCACTGACTGCTGTAGGCACGATGCAGGTTACCTGGACAGCAAACATAAGTACCGTAAATAATGCGAGTATACCCCCCCCCCCCCCCCCCCCCCCCCCTCCCCGCCCGGACCGGTTTTCGAGCTTGATAACTCCGTGAGAAAAGGAGGTGCCAATCAATGTGCCAAATACCAGACGACACGTTTTCGGACAGCCTTCGACGAGAGCTGTCCAACGTCACCCTTTTCGGCGCTGTCATTCGTTTCTTGCTTGCTGTGGAGATATCAAACTCGAGAAGTCGGCCGGGGCGGGGGGGGGGGGGGGGGGGGGGGGGGGGGGGGGGGGGGGCGTTTACTCTCATTGATACGGTATACGTACCAGGTACTATAAGTACTGATATGATATTAATATTATTAGTAGGGCCTATTGCAGGGTATTCCAGGTGTCGCAGATCGAGTGGTCTGACCTATTTTAGGCCCATTATATTATACGAAGTATACATATCTTTTTTTATCAAAAAAAAAATTTTTGTTCTATTAAAATAATTATTTCACTGATTTTCCTTATTATTGCTGGTTGTTATTGTTATTATTATTATTATTATTATTATTATTATTATTATTTTTATTATTATTTTTCCTGAGTGAGGAATAATGCTGCGAAAAAAGCGTTCCGGTTTTTTCTTTTCTTTTTTTGCCGTCTGATAAAACTTCCTGGTGTACGTACAGGAAATATTACTTCTCCCCTTTTTTTTTGCTCTGTTTTTTCTTAACAGCGAACCAGGGGGGGAAAAATACCAGTGTGTGGCAATAATGACCCGTACTATTACGGGGGTCGATAGTTAATAGGACCTATGGTATACATAAAAACCTATATATTTACCTATTTTTACTATTAATAACAATATTTGGTCCTATTTACTATGGTCCCCCGTAATATTAAATTAACAACAGGCTGATTCTTACGACAAGTTTAGATCGTATTTCCCACGTATAGTTCCCGGACCCGCCCGACGTCAAAACACATGGATGGGAAATCCGCTTCGATATTGGGCGTGTGCTCCTATTATTAGGCCATAGAGATGGCATACAACGGTACCTGGTACGAAACATACCCCAAAGGGCCCGCAGATGTCTACACACTTCGTGGTGCTGGGAACCCCCAACCTTTTTTTTTGTTGTCATTGTCCATTTGGCCACGAAATAGCTCGACACCTCTTGTGAGCTTGCGACGCTGGGGACGGGCTATAAAAAAAAGGCTTCGTACAGGTTTTAAGAGACACCGGCGTCTCCCTCGAAAGTAAAAGTGAGACCTGCCGTGAACGCATGTTTTTTTCGTAGATGCGTGCGACGCGCTTGCACTGTTCCATGCTCGTGTGGTTTGGTCGTAGACTGATATTTGTTGTTGGGGGTTCACCGCTCACGGATGCGAGGTAGACTATGAGCTATCACTCTGTGCCGGAATGTAAGCACCGCTTTTACATTGATATTGAGTTAAAATGGACGCTGTGTTCTGGTCCACAGTAGTGGTGTTGAGGTAACACTGCGTTAGGGAGAGAGTCTTCCATCAGGAAGAGAGAGAGAGAGAGAGAGAGAGAGAGAGAGAGATGCAACCGCTCCGTACACTTATGCTACTCTTTTCCATCTATATACCGTCTGACTACGTATACATCGCGCTTGTTCCATACCACATGATACAAGCCTTTTCTCGATTCGACGCGAGTCGACGAGGGGAGGGCAGAAGTTTTCTCGCGATAAAAAAAAAAGAAGCAAAAAAGGCGGACCGTGGTGGGGAGGGGGGAGAGAGAGAGAGAGGACAGAGAGCCTGCTGTGTGACTCCGTATCTGAGTCACGACCATAATTGGCGGGGCATAAAAAAAAGAAGGGCGAAGATGATGAACGGGGAAGAGAAACGAAAGTACTGTACCATTCTGTCCGTGAATGGAAGGAGCGCTGCATGTCACGACGAGCACCCCAAACGGTCCTAATATTTCCGACCAAAGTGGTAAAGATGTGCTGCAGGTATAGGCCGCCTGGCTTGCTTTTACGCGATTGTATTGCTTTGGTCGGGTGCTTCGCCTCGAAGCAACTCGCGCACGGTCAGGAACAAAAAACCACTGCAGTCTTCAGTGATGTGTCTGTCTTATGTGTGAAGAGCATATCCACTGCTGTAGTTCAAGCATCGGGCCCATGCCGGGATGGGGGTGGGTTGCCCCTTTGCTCTTCACTGGGCCTCCTTCCTGGCTTGAGTACATTTTTTTCGTTTTTTTTTTTTTTTTTTTTTTTTTTTTTCATTTTTCCCGTTTATTATCTTCGACCGCCCTTCTTTTCTCTCTCTCCCTCTCCTGTTGCGGGGGACCATAGTAAATAGGACCAAATATTGCTAGTAAAAATAGGGACATGCATATACATATTGTATGTATCGTAGGTCCTATTTACTATGGTCCCCCGCAATAGTTGTCGTAGCTCAAATCCGGGGTCACATAGCGCAGGCTCTGTCTTATCCCCCCTCCCAAGTTCGGGTCTTGCCTTTGTTTTCATTGCGAAGAGACTCCAGCCGTTCCATTTCTTGTCGAACTGCGTCTCTACCCCCGTCCCGCGCTCTCAGGAGCTCTGTAACTCTAGCCCAAGCTCTGACTTTTGACAAAAAAAAGGGGAAGTGTAAATAAAACCCGAGGCACTGCTGTCTGTACTACGGGGGACCATAGTAAATAGGACCAAATATTGTTAGTAAACATATAAAAATATACCACTCTGACCCGAAATATAGGGACAGTTTCGTATATAAATATTCAGTCTAAACCGTCCGTATATTTTGGGTCAGAGTGGTAGGTTTTTGTGTATACCGTGGGTCCTGTTTACTATGGACCCCCGTAATAGTAGGCGTGCAACTAACGAATGGTACGTGACATGTTTGTGTGTCGTGTGTGTTGTCTTCCGCATTGATACGTTATTTCTCTACCCGACACGACAGCAGCAGGGCGCCACGACAAGCGCCCGTCCAGATTCTTCGTCCTACTTGAGAGAGATACAAAATAGTGTGGTCACGGACTGAATGAACTGCTGTGCTGTGACAACGCAGAGAGCAGAGAAGAAAAATTACGCGCAAAAGCGGAGGAAGGTAAAAAGCGTGTAGAACAAACACACACAAAAGAGAAAAAAAAAATGGCGTTCCAACAATATTGGGCAGACTTCCTCGGTCAACCCTTCTAGGAACGCAGTTCCGTTTCGGAGACGAACTACTTGGAATTTGAGTGGTTTGTCCCCCAAACGGAACTGCGGTTCTGAAAGGGTTTAAGAAGCCCCGGTGGCCAGAAATGTTCCTTTTGGCCAAAAAAAATGATTACACCCTTCGTACATATAATGGTAGCACACGGCATCATCGAAAACAAACTACCGTTTTTTTCTTCTCCCATGAAACTATATACGAGTAGTTACATACCACGGGAGAGCGCACCGAGAATGTCGGGGGGCGCAAAAGAAACCATTCTCCACACCTGTTTTCGTGCATGCCTGTTTGTTCATCTTTTTTATCTTGTCTTGTCTTGTCTTGTCTTGTCTGTTTTTCTTTCACGGCCGTTTTTTTTTTTCACGAAGTGTAATTTCCATTTTTTTTTTTTTTTGTCGTGTAACTCGTAATCGGAAGCCACGATCGACCCCCAAGACTGTGTATCCCCCCTCTATATGTTACATGTTTATATTATACACCACATTTGGGTATGATCACTCATGATATGCCCCCCCCCCCCCCACACACACCGAAATTATATTTTTAGGTGTTTGTCATCCCCAGTTGCTGTTGATCCCCCCTATTTGTTTGGTGTCCTACTTTTTTTTTTTAGTTTTCGATTTTGTTTCAAATTTCTTCCCGTTTACTGCCTTCGCTCTTGTTTTTCTCTCTCCACGCTGTCTGCAGTATAGTAACTCAGATCCGGGGTCACATAGCAAGGTGTCCTCCCCCCCCTCCCCCCCCCCCCCCCCCCCCCCCCCCCCCCCCCCTCCTCCCCAGTAAGTTTCGTGCCGTACATTTTTTTTTATCACGAGAAGGATTGCAGCCCTTTTTCTTCCCTAGCCGACTCGCGCGCCAAATTGCTATTATTACGGAGGGCCACAGTCAGTAGAACCTACGGTACACACAAAAACCTATATATATATATATATTTCCCTGTTTTTACCAACAATGGTCCTGTTTGCTATGACACCCCGTAATAATACATACCTGGTACCTGGTATTGTTTCTTTTTTTGGTCATTCACCATCCGAGACGAATGAGTACGGAAGAACAATGCCGCCGTAAGCATGAAAATCTCGGCCTGATTTTATGCTGAAAATATCCGATGACAGCAGCAGCAGCAGTGGTGTGTTGTTGTTGTTGTTGTTGTTGTTGTTGTTTTCTTCACATTAAACCGTTCTTTCTGCGCGTCGACATCCAGCACAACCAGTGTCCGTGCCGATTCTTCAAACCTAGAGAGATACAAGTTCTGTGGTCACAAAGCTACGCCACAGAGATACTACGTTGCCACGTGTGCAAGGGGGGGAAATGAGCCGAACAGTCCAGACTATTATTGATAATATTACGGAGGGCCATAGTAAATAGGACCTACGGCACACACAAAAACCTACATGTTTCACTATTTTTACCAACAATATTTGGTCCTGTTTACTATGGTCCCCCGTACAGAGCATTTTTTTCAAGTCGCCGAAATGATGCCCCGTGGTTCGAGTGTCGAGGATGTCTTCGATCGACTACTGTTGAATCGATCTCCATCAGAATGCCAATGAGGAGGTTACGCCGCACTGTTTTTTTTTTGTTTTTGTTTTTTTTTTTTGCATCTCTCTCTACTTGGTGGACGGGTACCGGAGAGGGCATCATGTACCCGATAGCCGCGCGCGTGGATACCAGTCTCGAGCATGCCACGCGACGATAGGATAACGGAACTACTGCTGTAGCAGTCGCGGCCAACTGCAGCGTCCACGTTGGCCCACTTGCAGACGATGAGAGAGGGCACGGCCGAAGTGTTCGCCGAACGAGCCCGGAACGAGCCCGAGTTGTAGTGGTGCGGGCTTCGCGGAAGATGAGACAAACGACACATGTTATTGGGAGCTGCGTTTCGTTTCTAGAGAGCGTCGAACGCCAACCTCCCGCCAAGCGCAAGCGCACTTGCCCCCCCCCCCCCCCCCCACGACCCGACCATGATGCCATCACCTGTCGGGTGGGTTTAACCTGGACCTACCTCACTCTGCTTCACCCTTCCCCAAGTCACACAGAGTTCAGATGCGCGCTGACCTCTCGTGCGCAAGTCTTTCCTAGTTCTATAAGAACCAAACGCGTTTAGTTTTCGTGCGTAGTGTTTCGGTCTATTTTTTGTATACCGATGTCCAAGTTATCTCTCTCGCGAGAATAACAATATCAGGCGGCCGCGGCGGCGGCGGTGGCAAAAAAACAAAACAAAGATCACTTCGTCACTGGCATTCGCACCGCTGCTCTTCCGTACCCATCCGCCTGACAATGCATACGAGCGCTTGCTTTCAAGATACATCGTATATCATACAACTATCACGGGGGACCGTAGTAAATAGGACATAACAGGTACGGCACAACAACAAAAAAACTACCAGGTACGTATATATTTCCCAATTTTTACTATTAATAACAATATTTTGGTCCTATTTACTATCGTCCCCCGTAATATTTAACCGAGCTCTGTTTCTTCTGGGTGCTTTACATGAGTGTTTATTTAGACAAGTCATGGACGCCGCCATGGTCGAATCCATGGGCGACCATGGTCGAACCGGTGGACAATGCCATGGACGATTCCACGACCATGGTCGATCATGGCTTCGCCCATGGACGCATCCATAGCGTGAACGACCCTATCCCTGACCCTAACCCAAGAGACAAACGTACAGCACCGCCGTGGATGCGTCCATGGGCCCGTCCATAGACGAAAGCATGACCGACATTTAGTCGGCCATGGCCGGGGCCGTGGACGACCACGGTCGACCAAGGCGGAGTTCATGGGCCCGTCCATGGACGGTCCAACCACTAAAGATCATTGGTTGTGTGTCCGCCTCGTTGTGTGTGTGCGCAGTTGCCACGTGCGTGTATGTGTGTGTGTGTTTTTTTTTTTTCTCTCTCCATCCCGTGTCATATCAGTCCTCGCCCTACTCTGCCGCTCCCTTCCAGAAGTAACTTAGATCCGGGGTCACGCGTAGTAGCGGGCGCTCCTCCCCCCCCCCCTCTCCAGACAAAAACGATTTTTTTATCGCGGGGGAGAATTCAACACACGATGTTCTTCCCTTCGTCGACTGGCGTCGATTTTTGTTTTTGCAGAACTCACGTACTGATGTATATATTATATACGTGTCGCGTGTGTAGTCGAGGCTTCGGTGCCTAAAACCACACCCGGCCTAACGTCTCGCCCCTAAAACTGTGTATATAGGGGGAGCACACATATACCTGGTGGTATATAGTTTGTGTAATCATACCCAAATTTGGCGGGTAAAAACGCGAGGGGGTGCATGATTTTTTTTTTGGTCCATCGTGGGTCTGAGTTCTGAGTGGTGCTATGATATAGATATTATATAGGCTAGGTTGACGTCAAATTTGGTCCCATTGACTATGGACCCCCCGTTACATATAGCGAGAAAGCGGCTTCGTTCAGTCGCCCCCGCTCTATAAGTCGTCCGAGACTGCGCCAATTTAAAGAAGCGGCGGGTTTCTGATCTGAGGACCAACGCCCCAACGGGTAAATCCGACAGTGACTGGACCCAGGCCGGCGGGAAGACCTAATAGCCTAGGTTTTTCCTTGGTGGGTGAGCTCGAGCGCGTGTCCCTCATTACCCGGAGGAGATGACTCTCCCGGGTGGCTTTCTTCACCGCACCTGCCCCTCTCGGGGGTTAGGTTTGGGTCCGGTCAACGTGCCCAAGCGCCAGTGGTAACAGCAGCCTGCTCTGATGTTGCGACGGGAGCTATGGGTTGAATTGACACACGACACGAAATATGAACGTGGAAGTGTGGTGAGCTCAACTTATTTTTACCAAGCCGCCGGAGATTGAAAAAAAAAAAAAAGATACATATATATAGAGACGAGAGATTCGAGATTCTTAACCCTTTTAGTGCTGCAGTCCCGTCGTCGAGACAAACCACTTGGAATTAGAGTGGTTTGTCCCCAAATCGGGACTGCGGTACTAAAGAGGTTACAGGAAAACGGTAGGACTATAGCAATGTTTTCATTCGTTTTGATGATGACGCTCCCCCCCCCCCCCCCCCCCCCCCCCCCCCCCCGCCCCCCTACATCTATTGCTGTCTCTGGAAGTCGCCACACCAAAAAAAAAATAAATGGGGATGTCGGAGCTGTCATTTGTTTTGCAAGAAAGTCCGCCTCACAAGTGGTTTCATAGTAGGATGCAGCTCACCCTTCATGCGACTCGCCATTTACTCCACGACGCTTCGCGTTTGGTGCGAGCAATGTCTGCCTGGTCGGTGAAAACCCGACGTGCTCCGTCTCGGCATTACAGGGATGCGAGGGTCTATGGTCATACGGCTATGGCTATGCATGACATGAGTCTCCCCCCCCCCCCCCCCACTAAACTGACACATTTGTTTCGTATTGATAGGGTGGTCACGTGGACGGTCTCCGAATCGGATGCGTTCTCATGTTTGTGACTGGTCGTTGCCTTGTCTTTGTCTTTTGCACCACCCCAGCCGTCGCCGCCGCACCGCTGCGGTTGCTGCTGCTGCTACTGCCATGGCTACTGCTGCTATTATTACTACTACTGTTGATCCTTTTTTATACTGCTACTCTACAACTGCTGCTATTACTATTAATACCACTTGCCGATATTACTATTATTATTATTATTATTATACTACTACTACTGCTGCTACTGCTGCTACTACTACTACTACTACTACTACTACTACTACTACTACTACTACTACTACTACTACTACTACTACTACTATACTACCACTACTACCACTGCTACTGCTACTACTACTACTGCTACTACTACTACTACTACTACTACTATTATATACTACTACTACTACTACTACTACTACTACTACTACTACTACTACTACTACTACTACTACTACTGCTACTACTGCTACTACTACTACTACTACTACTGCTACTACTACTACTACTACTACTATTAATACTACTACTACTACGACTACTACTACTACTATTGCGGGGGGGCATAGTAAATAGGACCTACGGTAGACACAAAACCTATATATTTGCCTATTTTTACTAATAATATGTGGTCCTATTTACTATGGTCCTCCGTAATACAGTACTACTGCTACTGCTACTACTGATAGTACAACAACTACTACTTCTATACTACTACTACTACTACTACTACTACACTACTACTACTACTACTACTATTACTGCTACTACTACTACTACTGCTACTACTACTATGACTACTATTACGGGGGACCATAGTAAACAGGACCAAATATTGTTAGTAAAAATAGGTAAATGTATAGGTTTTTATGTATACCAAAAGTCCTATTAACTATGGACCCCCGTAATACTACTATTACTACTACTACTACTACTACTACTACTACTACTACTGCTGCTACTACTACTATTAAAACTATAATACTACTACTACTACTACTACTACTACTACTACGACTACTACTATTACTACTACTGCGACTACTACTACTACTACTACTACTACTACTACTTCGTACTAATACTACTACTATTTACGGGGGTCCATAGTTAATAGGACCTGTTGTATAGATAAAAACCTATATATTTACCTATTTTTACTAACAAAAATTGGTCCCGTTAACTATGGACCCCCGTAATACTACTACTACTACTACTACTACTACTACTACTGCTACTACTACTATTGATACCAGGCATTAATGCTACGATTATCACTATACTACAGTAGTTCGTTTACTATTACTATTACTATACTGCTATATACTACCGTACTATTGTATTACTCCTACTACTACTACTGCTGCTACTACTATCAACTATTATTAAATAATACCAGTGCTATGCTACTGCAGCTGCTTCCGTCGCGTTCTCTTCCGCAAATCGGCGTCATCGTGTGCATGATATATATACGAAATTGTCGCGTGTCTCACATTATCTTTCACATCACAACCGTTACTTTTGATATCATTATTATGCGTTTGCCATCCGACATTGCGTTATTAATAGCATAAACTTCAACTTTGACGACTCAGAAACATCCCCAGAAAAGAAGTTCACAACATAGGAACGGCATCTACGCTATATTGTCGGAAGGCAAGCATAATAATAATAATAATAATAATAATAATAATAATAATAATAATAATAATAATAATAATAATAATAATAATAATAATAATAATAATAATAATAATAATAATAATAATAATAATAATAATAATAATAATAATAATAATAATAATAATAATAATAATAATAATAATAATAATAATAATAATAGTAATAGTAATAATAATAGTAATAATAATAATAATAATAATAATAATAATAATAATAATAATAATAATAATAATAATAATAATAATAATAATAATAATAATAATTGTAATTAATTATAATAGTAATAATATTAGTTATCCCTGCCTCGCCCCCCTCCCGAAACCGCTTGTATGATACCAGTATATACGTGTAGTAAAAAAAATAAAAAATAAACCCAAAAATAAATAAAAAAGGCACGTCAGCTGTGAGTTCAACCGATCGGTTGATTGTCAATTTTGCAATATGCGTGAACCGTTCGCGCGTTTTCCATTATTTCCCTCCCGATTGACTACTGGCCAGAGACTCCCCTGGATGCCACCAGGGTCGACGAGACAATAATACTTACGGCAGGTTCGATTTCCAATTGATTTCGACCAGTACCATTTCGCGCACTGAAACAGCAGATCGACACGTTCGGGCCGGGGCAAACAAGACAAAAAATCGAAAGTTGGTTTACAGCGGTTCACAGGTGACGGGCGACACCAAGACACTGGAATTTTTAACTACTCCCTGTAACTGTTGCAGCAGATATTTACGTAAAGCAGTACAACTTCGTACGTGTTTGTTCTGTGTTGGTGAATATCACTATCGTACATGTGGTTGGCCTCTTCTGCTCTTGATATATGAAAAGCACAGTACGTGTTAGGTTTTTCGACCCAAACTTTCCAACAACAACCTTTTTGACCCAAAGTTTCCAGCAGCAACAAAAACGAGAAAAAGCCAAAAAACGAAGTTTGACAAGTATCCCCACCCCTCAACCCCACACGACCGCTTGCTCCCGCTGCTCCTCCTGCTGCTCCTGCTGCTCCTGCTCCTGCTCCTCCTCTTCCTACTTCTGCTGCTGCTGCTGCTGCTACTGTGTGGCGATGACGAAAACGTGCCAGACGTTTCGACGACCAAGTCAGCAGAGCTACCGCATCAGGTCTCGAAGAGCTCTCCGGTACGCGGTCGGGCCGGAGTACGCGATGAGGGCAATGGAGAACAAGATCAAGGAGACGGCGTTGAGATACACCAGCTCGAGAAGTGAGCGAGACAGAAGCAGGGGAGGGGGTGTACTCGATAGAAGAGATGTACTCAATCTCAGGCATGGCCGTAGTCGTATGACCATAGACAGAAGCAGGGGGGGGGGGGGGGGAGAAAGCGAGAGAGAGAGAGAGAGAGAGAGATGGGGGGGAGTAGTGAGACAGTTGGGCAAGCAGGCAGAGACCCGCGTGTTTGAATTATAGTTTTGGCGATTGCACATATCATAGCTGGCATGTACGACTTACGCACATTTTTTTTTTTCTTCTTTTTTTTCATGCCTATTTTTCGCTTCGTTTTTCTTCTCCAGCTCCCTCCCTGTCTCAAAATAACGAGAGGCTCTCCTCCCCCCTCCCCACCTACCCACCAAGGGTGCACGTGCCTTGCATTTTCATCCGGAGAAGAGCTCAACATTTTGTCTTGCCCTCGTCGACGCGCGTCGACGTGTGCCTACACACGCTAACAACAATCGCTTTCGACAAAGTCCTCCCCCCCCCCCCCCCCCCCCCCCTCACCCCGCCCACCCCCAAACCTACACCCTCGATGATATTCGAACACGGGCAGAAGACCTTACTTGTATCACGATTTACCGCTACTATTATTAATAATAGATCGCGGGGGCGACCGGTTTGTGTGCCGTAGGGATTGTACTGCTGCTTGCTACTGATATTGCCGTGACTGCTGTTCAAGTTTTTGTGCGACAGTTGGCGGTGTCCTGTATCTATTGATAATGCTGCTGCTGTTTAGAATGCTACTACAGTAGCTGTATCAGTAGTATCTATTGGTACCAGGCATGCTACTACGGGGGTCCATATTTAATGGGACCAAATTTTGTTAGTAAAAATAGGTAAATATATAGGTTTTTATATATACCGTGGGTCCTATTAACAGTGGACCCCCGTAAAATACTCCTTTTCACGGAGGCTCTGTATTGTTGTGAACAGGCCCAAAAAATAAGCCCAAAGCACACCCACGTACCTTGTTTGGTGCGTTGTAATTCGATCTCAAGAACTACATACTGCGCGAATCGAAAAGCTTATCCAGTGTATAGTACGCGGTTGACGATAGGCTTTCCATCGATGATGCTACATTTGCATTTCTTCAGGAATACATTTGGGAAGCCCCGAAGCCTTCTCTTTTCCCCCCCATGTTGAGCCTCTACATATTGGGAGCCACCGCGACAACTTGGCTTATTCTCGGAATTGATGTAACACATGCAAGACCTCCTCCTGTGCTGTGGCAGTCTTTGGTTGTTGTGTATTCTCGTGTGCAGGACGCAGTCAGGGGTAGGTGCTATTAATACGAATTAATACGGAGGACCATAGTAAATGGGACCAAATACTGTTAATAAAAATAGGTAAATATATAGGTTTTTAGGTATACCACAGGACCTATTAACTGCTTGTGGACCCCCGTAGTAATAGTATTAAATATTAATTAGTGTGTTCCTCGCCTCAACTTTAAATAAAACCTGTATATAAGCATCGCATAAAATGTGGCGTATGTCGTCTCTCTTTCGTCAAAATTAATCGATCCGCACTATGATATACGTACTCGTACGAGGCAACTCAGTAATTATTGATATTAGTAGATCATTTCCCTCCTACCCCGACATAATTACCGGTGTATATGACCATGTGGGGGAGAAGCGACGAATCGTAGAGACGTGTTTTATCAAGTATGGGGAGGTACATCTGGCTCCGTGTTTTATTTATTATTGTTGTGCTTGCCATCCGACAACGACGTGCAGGCAGCAGCAGCATGGGCTTTGCAACGTTGATCACTCGAAAACATTCCTGAAAGAAGAACAAAATCCCCGGGAACAAAGGACACCTACGAATGCACAAGGTCTATATATTATATATCTGCCTTCTATGTGCGTGTTCTATCTGTTGTGCTATTAATAGCTGAATGACAATATTTATCAACAACGATTAATACGACTACAACCATAAAAAAACGGCAACAACCACCTAAGGTTGGTGGGTTATTCTGTCTTTGCTCGCATGCGGGGAATGTCGCGAACACGACAGCGAAAATGGGTCGCATACGTACGTGCCACGGAATTTAGGTTCAACTGTTGTTGTTGTTGTTGTTGTTGTTGTTGTTTTCTTCACACTAAACCGTTCTTTCTACGCGTCGACAACCAGCACAACCAGTGTCCGTGCCGATTCTTCAAACCTAGAGAGATACAAGTTCTGTGGTCACAAAGCTACGCCACAGAGATACTACGTTGCCACGTATGCAATGCATGCAATGCCATGTCCTCATACTGCGTACGACAGGCACGACATACCCATTCCATGACCTAGAGAAACAAAAACGAAACAAAGAGAAAAAACAAAAGCAAAAACAAAGACAATTCGAAAGAGAAAAGAACAAAAAAAAAAGAAACGAAATATACCCGGTATATGTATATACTTCAGTATAGCAACAAACCATCGTACCCCCGCGTAGGGGACGTGGCAGACACTTGAAAAGAACGAGCTGGAAAAAAAAGAAAAAGAAGAAAACACCACTAGTCGTCAACAGAGTAAGACTAAGAACCAAGGGAAAAGTAACAGGCAAACCAAACAAAGCACAAGGCATGCTCCAGGTAGCGGCAGCAGTTTATAGTACGAGTAGCACAGCCAGGGTCTCCCTGCTGGCCCGCCTGGTACCTTGCTACCCTGTCTGCCGCCATCGTCCAGCGTTCGTCAACTATGCCCGGCCCCTCGGCGTCAGACAGTACGAAACAAGCAAAGCAGGCTCGTCATCCACCCACGCCACACGACTCCTTCAATAAGGCTTATCAATCGGAGAAAGGAAGAGAAATGAAAATCACATAGGGTCACCTCAAAGAAGACAAAAAAAAAATGAAATAAAAATAAACAAAAACAACAGGAAGACAAAGGAAGACCACGTTCGAACCAGCTGCACCAGTTGGTGGTACGAGTAGTATAGGCATGTTCTACTTCTTAGTCTGCCCGGTCCTATCTGCCATCTCTTTCCTACTTTCGTCCACTGCAGTTTCCCTTCTACTCCTCTTCCCCCCCCTCTCCGCATTCCCTTGGTCGGGTTTTCTGCTACTCCTCTTGTTGCCCCCCTCCTCCCCCCATTCCCTTGGACACCACCCACGGCGGATGCGCGGCGCTGCCTGCTCAGCTCAGCCTCAGCCTCGTGCCACCTCACCATGAACCGTTCGGCTGCTTCCAGGATCCCCCGGTACCACTTCCCCGCCTTTTTTGCAGCAGTGGGCCACAGTGCGGTCTCAACTCCAAACACCAAGGGAGCAAGTTCCGTTGACCCTTCGGCGGCGCGGAACTCCCTAAGGTCTTCGACTACGCATCTATGCCAAGTCTTAACCTGTCCGCCAGGTCTCGGGTTCTCCCCACCAGCAATCGTCCCGAACATCACCCGGCTGGGGAATCGATCCTTGCTTTGCCTTGCCACCCCCCCCGCGAAGAAGAGACGCCGTTTGCGGATGGTCGATTCGATGCTCTCGCAACGTGTCATCTTGAGGGCCTTCGCGTACGAGAGGGTGGCATGGTCAGTACGAAGTCGGCGCTGGAAGCCAATGACTCGCAACAGGACTTGGTGGTGAGCCGTTCGAAGCTTGGCAAAGTGTTCCGCTCTGAGGGTCCACGTCACACACCCGTACGGCAGGGTCTCAATCACCTCGGCCTTCAGCATTCGGACTTTCAGGCTAAGGGGGGCGGTCGTCCTATCATACAGCTCCGGGCCGAACCGTTTGAGGCATGCTCGCATGAGACGGATCCGTCGGTCGATTTCGAGCGAGAGGTCAGCATTTTCGTGGATAACGCCGCCTAGGTACAAGAACTGGACCGTCTGCTTATACCTCTGGCCTGCTGCTTCGAGGACGAGCGGTGGTGCGAGGGTTTTCTGGTCTGGCGTTTGCAGAAGCATAGTCTCGTCTTCTTTTCCGACACCGTAAGGCCTGCTGCTTCGAAGACAGTCACGATGACTGTCATCATTTTCGCGAGCCCTTCAGCCGACTTCGAGACAATCCCTGCGTCATCGGCGTACAACATGCCCCATACAGCCCTTCGCACGCACGCCAACGGCTCCTGCTCCTTCGTTCCGACTACTCCAGCATCACTAAGTTGGACCAAATCCCTTACGATGGCTTCGTCATGGCTAAAGCGTACTAGTACGACGTGCAACGCAGCAGCGAAAAATACGTTGAACAGTAACGGTGACAACACACAACCTTGCCGCAGCCCCTGCGTGACATCAAACCATTCCGAGTGCTCGCCGTCATCCGTACGCACGCGAGCCCGCATGCCATCGTGGAAATTACGGATAATTCTCAGCATCTTGGTTGGTACGCCAAAACGTGTGAGTACTTCCCATAACAGCTCTCGGTCGACAGAGTCGTACGCTTTCTGCAGATCGATGAAGCACAAGTACAGGGGGATTTTCCTCTGTCTTCCAAGCTCTTGCAACCGGCGCACGACGAACAACATATCAATCGTTGATCGTGCGGGGCGGAAGCCGCACTGTTCCTCCGGGAGTAATTCCTCGGTCTCGCAGTAGTTGCTGAGGCGCGACGCGACGATTTTCAACAAGACTTTGCCTGCGTGGGCAACAAGCGAAATCCCTCTGTAGTTGTTGCAATCAGTTCGGTCCTTTTTTTTGTGAAGGACCTTGATGATCGCGTCTTTCCATTGCTGGGGGACTTCTCCTGTTACCCAAACATTGACAAGGATGTTGTGAAAGCACTGGGCGAATGCGGGGTGGTCGATTTTCAGGAGTTCGACCGGGAGACCATCTGGCCCGACAGCTTTCCAGTTTGACATCCCCTTAAGTGCTTCCGTCATCTCGTCCATGGATGGTTCATCTCCGAGCGACAGTTTAAGCGGTCGTGGTGGCAAGAGGTCGATGATCGTGGAATCGAGTTTAAGCGATTTCGTGTTCAAAAGTTTGTGGTAAAACCTCCCCCACCGTTCACGAATTCGCACCTTATCCAGCAACAGCGTGCCATCCTCGTCCCTAATGAACTGTTCGCTTCTCGCTTTAGTCCCTTCCAATCCTACCGTACTCTTAAGGTGCTTGTAAAAGCCTCTCTGGTCGTTGTTCGCTAGTAGTCGTTCGGTTTCAGCGAGGTACGCTTCGAAGTACGCATGCAGTCCTGCGGCAATCACCTTCTGCAGGTTCGCACACGCAGATCTCAGTGTCTTCCACGCGGTTCTATCCCGGGGGTGGGCACGTACGAATTGCCGTGCATCCTCCCTCGCTGTCCATGCTAGTATGAATGCGGCCAAGGTTTCGGCAGAATCACACCATCCATGTCTGCGGTGGCGACGTGGAGGGGGTGGTACCTCTTTTTCGACCGCATCAATAATAGCCGCAGTGAAAAACTCGACCATGCCAGACGTATTACGGGGCTGGTTAAGCTGGTTGAGAGTGGAGATGACCCTCGCGACTACTCGTTCACGACACTTTCCATCGGACATAAAAAGCTGCCTGTCGAACTCTCGGCGTTTTGTCGGTCTACGTATTTGTCTGTTGGACGCAAAGTGACCACTGAGTCGGACTTTGACATACAAGATGTTGTGGTCTGAGTCAGCCTTAGCTGGGGCAGGAGGCTGTGGGACGACTTTAGCATCTTGTACTCTAGGTCGATGAGCTTGACGGGTTAGGATGTAGTCGATCCGCTTACGGTCACTCGGGCTGGTGCCGTTGTGTGTATGCGGTATCCCACCCTTGCGCGTGCTGAAAGACGTGTTGGTGAGAGCTAACTTGCAATTGGTGGCGAACGACAGGAGTCGTCTGCCATTATCATTACGAACATCACGCCCATATGCTCCAGCACTCTATTTTCATCATGCACCACACCCTTCCGTCCTCTGTCCAGTTCGCGCGTTGTGGACAGGTGCGGTCCCGTTTTGGGGCCATTGAAGTACAGCAGCAGTACTACGGGGGGGTCCATAGTTGATAGGACCTATGGTGTAGATAAAACCCTCTATATTTACGTATTTTTACCGACAATGTTTGGTCCTATTTACTATGGTCCCCCGTAAATAGTGTTACGGGGGTCCATAGTTAACAGGACCTATGGCATAGTTAAAAACCTACATATTTAGGTATTTTTACTAACAATATTTGGTCCTGTTTACTATGGTCCCCCGTAATGGTTTTGTCACCAGAACGGGCACGGGACCGCAGCAGTCCTCCTCGTACAAGGGTTGAAATATACGAATAGAAAAAACATGAGCTCTGAGGAGATCGAGCATTTCGTCTGCACTATTGCGGGGGGCCGTAGTAAATAGGACCGAATATTGTCAGTAAAAATAGGTAAATATATAGTTTTTTTTGTGTGTGCCGTAGGTCCTATTTACTATGGTCCCCCGTAAATAATACGCTCATTTTCGCAAGATGTGTCATGTGTGATGTTTATGCTTCGATCGCGCGAACTTTTGCTATGTGTGACTAAAATATAGCCTCATCTCATCTATGCATGTGTAAACAGCATGTACGTATCCCTTATTTAGAGGAACATCAAATATTTTTTTATTTTTTGTTCCGTGACACCCTGACGATTATTAGAATACGATCGTGAGAAATAATGTCGTCCTGATAAATATCGTGATAGTTTGGTAGGTATTGCTATTATTAACATTAATAAGCCTGTGAGTTGACCGGAAATGCAGAATATTCTCGGAAGAATGAGAGAGTGTGAGTTTTGTACGTACGTAAGAAGTTCAAGCCAATCAGATGACTGCGGTGATTCATGGTAGCATGAATCGTCGTAGCCCTTGGGTTGCGCATTAATATAATACAACTTCGAAAGCACAGTGCAAACACTCCTATTAATATTATTAATAGTAGTTATTAAAGCTGCAGCAGTCAGTGGCAGAACGGGAGCTGCGAACGGGTTAAATCGACGCACAACACGTATTCTGAACGGCGAAGTGTGATGAGCGCAAGCTTTCTTTTCACCAATCCGCTGCCAGCGGATTGAAAAAGAATACCTACGAGTATGTATGTACCAGGTATGTATGTATGTATGTATGTATGGTTTGGTGGCGAAACCGCCAGCCAATCAGCTGACTTTTGTAGTTTTGGTCATGTTGCATTTCATAAAAGTACGGTAACAGAAAACGACAGCTCTTACGGGGGACCATAGTAAATAGGACCTATGGTACACACAAAAACCTATATATTTACCTATTTTTACTAATAGTATTTGGTCCTATTCACCAAGATCCCCCGTCATAGCTGTGTGAGATCGGGAGGGTTTTTTCGAAAATATATCTTGGCAAGCTGCGTGGGATTTTACTCGGATCACGCGAACGAACAGCGAAGGGTTTTGAAGGGAGTAAAACAATCTGACAGCTTGTAGAATAGCTGTGGACATACTCGTAGCTGTGGAACTTGGGAGATGTTTACAATATAAACGCTATACGACCACCCGAATTTGTTGCAGTGGGTCAACAGAGACCCTGTCCGGGCATGTGACGCTCGCTCGTGTTCCTGCGGCTGGCTCCCTTGATGCACGCGCGGTGTGTGCAGCTCGCGTACACGCATGCACCAGAGAGGATGATAAACGTGTTCTGCTTTTCGTGTGTATTTTGCGACGAAAGTACAGGTATATATAGCAAAGGCAGCAAATAGAGTATCGACCAAATTCGGATTTCTTTTTCTTTCTTTTCTTTTATGAATCTTAATTTTCGAAAACCTACAGTCAGCAGCAAGCAGCAGATCAAGCAGCGTTCGAAGCCCCGCCTCGCCCCGCCATCGGTTGGTGTCATGATCGATTCTGGAGAAAAGTCTGCGGCTGGCGTTGTGGGAGTTAAGAGGGGGGGGAAAATGACTTCTGTTCTAAAAAGAAAAAAAATCCTGTAGATCAAAAAAATATTTTCAGCTGCAACAGAGCGACACCGAAGGGTTCGTGGCGAAAACGAGAAACAGCGATCTGCTCTTGCGATGCACACCAATTTTTATGGTTCTGATCTATCCTCCTCGTATAGTAGCCGTGGTCGTATGTGTCGTATTTGAAGGAAAAAAAAAAAGATCGGAAAGAAAAAAAACGAGAGTGAAAACGATTTACAAAAAATCCCGGCGTGATGACTACTGGGTAAACATAAAAACCCGTGTGCGCGTTCTTCACATCAACACCGTTCTTTGTTCTACCCGTCGACATCCAGCACAACCAGTGTCCGTGCCGATTCTTCAATCCTAGAACAGAGAAGAGATACAAGTTCAGAGTCTGTGGTCACCAAGGGTAAAAATAAAAACCTGTGCTACCTCCTACGACCCCTTTTCGTTATCTCCTATAGGGCTGCAGTTTTGTTCTGGGGACAAAGCACTCTAATTCTAAGTGGTTTGTCTCAAAAATGGGAATGCGGTCCTAGAAGGCCTGAATTTTCTCGAATTCTGAAACCGCCTTATTTATATTCCTCGACAGACTGGTATGCCAGTGAGTAAGCAGAGTAGACAAAATAATTAATTGCAATGTTCATCGTACTGGATACGACGGGGGCTGAGTTTTTTTACGAAAACATACCCAGCAGGCGGTACCGGTTGGTTGGTGTTTCGGATATCGTAAACGAAGTTTCGATGTGTAAAAAAGGCCATCTCTTATGGGGGAGGGTTTTTGAAAACCGAAACACTTGCCCGAAACTATGTTTTATACCTGGCACGTGCTTTCGCGTATTTTACACCCGGAGTCCGATCGAATCAGGCCCGCTCTTCTCAGAATACTTGCAGTCTGTTGGCGAGAGGTATCTAGACTCGTTTTTTTTTTCTCCAGAGGAGTCGTTCCAAGTTTTTACGGTGTTGTCATTTTCGGACAAAAAAATCAACAAGGCGTTTTCAGATATATATCTCGACGTTTTAGCGGAAAAAATGGCCGCTTTTGCATATAAATCGCGTCCGAAACTGAATAGAGGAAACTGGAGTGTATCGACATATTTTCAAACTGCTATCCTGAAGAAACGGCAAACGGCGTTGCATGCCTCTCGCAGAATGGCTGCTGGTGAGACTCCAAGAAAAGCGTGCCCGATTCGCCCGTTTCCCTGGTCAAAGACGCCTGCGAAGATGTTGAAACCTCGATTTTCAGAAATCAAAACCGGTCTGCCATCACTGATAAGAGATGTCCTAATGCCAGGTGTCGAAGATATTCTATCTCAAGTCGGAATAGAACATGTACGGCAGCAGATACGAACAAATTGCAGTTACCATGCTGTAGTATATTATTAATAGTATACCAGGTGGGATGGTATTATACTTCGTCTGAGGGCGAAATCAATACCTGCTAATAAATATGTCGAAGTTTCGATGTGTCGTATACCACTCCGTCTGCAAGGGTCCGTATATTTCCGGGCAGAAGTGTGTCGAACTGCAAGCAGTACCTGGTACGTAGTGATGGTGATCATCGTTTGGGCTGGTCGGTGTTGCTCTGACAAGAGTGGCTACGCTCTTCTTTCTCGTTCAGCTTTCGGCTTTCACGAGTTTTTTTTTTTTTTTTGTGTGTCCTTGGTTCCTGCCCGGTGGCTATGTATCAGTGTATAGCTGGTGCTGCTGTACGAGGAACGAACGCCTGCTGTGTTATGTACTCCCTTTTCAGCTTGCGACACCCCCGAGATTGCAAAGTCAACCATAGTTCCCAAGGGGAACCTTTCATGTGTCATATTTTAGGTACATGCGTATATTTCATGTACATCGTACAAATATTAATTTAAATGCTTTTCGCACGTGTTTTGCCCTACATCCCCTGGAACCACCACCACCCCCCCCCCCCCTCCGTGTTTCTTGTGCAGTTATTGAACGAAGCCTTGGATGTGGTGTATATCAAATATCAATATATATGAAATGATACTACAGGTAATCGAACTATCGACATCGTATCGACTACGTTTTTGTTTATTATCGGTATCGTCGTATAATAGCGAACTCGATGATCGTTTTTTTTTTTTTCGGTATCCAAAACACTCTCACGGGGGGGGCATCGTGCTACATACCACTCTCTGTCCCATTATATAAGAACCGTTTATACACTCATTGTTGAACCTAAAGGTGATTATCTTTCGGGACAGAGTGATGCCTGATAGTAATCAGAACTCACGATGGATCCGAAAGCTATGTGCCGCCCCCCCCCTATGTTTAGACACCAAATTTGATACTGAGTATTCCGGGGGTCCATAGTTAACGGGACCAAATTTTGTTAGTAAAAATAGGCAAATATATAGGTTTTTTTATGTAGACCATAGGTCCTGCTAACTATGGACCCCCGTAATAGTAATGCGCGAAGTATGTTGTTCCCCCCTCATACTCTGTATTACTGCAGTACATACTTCGGGGGCCAATCGTATTACGGGGGGCCCTTAGTAAATAGGACCAAATATTGGTGGTAAAAATAGCGAAATATGTAGGTTTTTGTGTGTGCCGTAGGTCCTGTTTACTATGGTCCTCCGTAGATAATCGTGTTACGGGGGTCATAGTTAACAGGACCTATGGCATACATAAAAACCCATATATTTACGTATTTTTACTTACAAAATTTGGTCCCGTTAACTATGGACCCCAAACCCAGGTATTCTCCCGTGTCTGCACACCGTGTTTCGTTTGGTTCTGTTAATAATTATTACGTTCCCCTGTAAATAGCGCCGGTACAAACCTTGAGCCGCAAGCGCGTCAGTCGGGTACATGGATTGTAGACGCGGGGAACTCCGCACATCACCGAACGCAACTATTACGGGGGGGGGTGTACTCGATAGGAGAGATGTACTCGATCTCATGCATGGCCGTAGTCATATGACCATATATAGACCCTCGCATCCCTACAATGTCGGGACGGAGCATGTCGGGTTTTCACCAACCAAGCAGGCATTTACGGGGGGGGGGGGGGGGGGGGGGGGGGGGGGGGGGGGGGGGGGGGGGGGGGGGGGGGGGGGGGGGGGGGGGGGGGGGGGGGGGGGGGGGGGGGGGGGGGGGGGGGGGGGGGGGGGGGGGGGGGGGGGGGGCATAGTAATCAGAACCCATCATATACACAAAAACCTATATTTTCCAGTATTTTTTACGAAGCGTGTTTGGTCCTGATTACTATTATTACGGGGGTCCATAGTTAACAGGACCAAATATTGTTAGTAAAAATACCTAAATATATCGATTTTTATATATGCCATAGGTCCTGTTAACTATAGACCCCCGTAATAATAGGTTCTCCCGTATTATTAAATACGTGCAGAAGCATTACGGGGAACCATAGTTAACAGGACCTATGGTATGCATAAAAACCCACACGTTTACGTATTTTTACAATAAATATTTGGTCCTACTTACTGTGGTCCCCCGCAGTAGTAGTGCCCCCCTCAATACTGTATCGTAAGACTCGGCATGCGCCCGTCGATAACGCCAGCAGTATAGCGGCGACGGGCACTATTCCTCCGCACGCTGCCACCTTGGGTTAATAGTAGTCCAGTCTCTGCGGAGCGATTTCGCAGGCCTCACTGCTGCACGGCGGGCGGCCCGGCACTAGAGAGGGGCAACAACTATTGTAATACCAATATTAACGGGTAACTAACTACCACTCTGACCCAAAATATAAGGACCGTTTGGATTCAATAATTATATACTGACGGTTCCTATATTTCGGGTCAGGGAGTGGTACTCCGTAATATATACCTACCCGGTGGCTTAAGTATTACGGGGGACCCTATAGTAAATGGGACCAAGTATTGTCAGTAAAAGTAGGTAAATACATACAGTAGTTTTTTTTTGTGCAACGTAGGTCCTATTTACTATAGGTCCCCCGTAAAGGTAGCTTAGTCGTCGGCTTACAGTCAGCCAACTCGCAGCCACATTGGTGACGGCAGGCAGTATCACCATGAAGGGCAGCATCACTAGAGGGCTCATGCCGCCCTCCCACGTGTTTTGTGTAGATTATACCAGGTACGTTTTAGGTATATATATGTAAGCGTCGAGCCTCGGGCTGGACGGAGGGTAAGCCTCGCTGGTGGCCTGCGCACTCTTAAGGACCGCGAGGGGTGGTGGTGGTGGTGGTGTTTTTTATTTTTATGTCACCGACGCCAAGGAGTTCATCCCTCAGGCGGGACGGGTACATCGCCACGGCAGAGAGCGCTGCGTGGGCAGCCGGGGGAGTGCAGGGGCTGACCACGGCGTGGGTATGCGTGCACGAACAGGAAGGGCGGGGTGTCGGCGTTGGCTGGGACGGCTGCACCCAGCCAACGGCAACCAAGGCGCGTACGGGGCTTCCAGTATGACGGCATGGCAATCAATGCGTTGTCTACTGCTAGCTGTGCTTACTTCACACGGAACAAAATGTAGTATCTCTGCTGTGGCATAGTTTTGGTGACGACATGAACTTGTATCTCTCTAGGATTGAAGAATCGGTACGGACGCTGGTTGTGCTGGGTGACGACGGGTAGAAAGAACGGTTTCATGTGAAGAGCACACACACACGAAGTGTTTGACCGGTAAACACCGGTACTACTGCCCAAGCGGCTGTTCTTTTATTTTCGCCTTCCTACAGCATAATCGTATCATAACGTGTTCCACATTCCGACTTGAATCGAGCATCTCCTACAATACCGCAAACAGTAGCATTGCGGTATTAATAGTATCTCTCTCTCCATCACTCTCTGAACCAACAAATACGTCCAGCAGTATCCCACCCTCCCTTCGCGAAGGCTGGTACCTTTCCACTCTCCTCCCTTACCAAACCCTCGTCTGTCCTGCTCCTCGTCGATGTTCCTTCCACCCTCACGTCGTTGGCAGCAGTGACAGTGGACTTTTTTGTTTTGCTCGTCGGCGTCGTATAAAACTCTATTCTAGTTCGATATCCAGCGCTCCTGATCCGTTTTGAGCACAGTCCACTCAAATTCTGAGCATCGTTTGTCTTCAAAGCGGGAACGCAGTACTAGAAGGGTTCAAGCTACCCTTGAAGCTGCGTGCATTTATGTGTTTTTATGGGCAAGTATCAGCAAGAATAATCACTGCGGAGGGCGCGCGCGCTTGCTGGGTTCTGGGTTTATGGACACTGCGTGTCGGGAGTGTTTCATGGGGTGGTGGCAGATAGTGCTTTCATGTGAAAATACAGCAAACAGAGCAGCAGATCATCAATCAAGGTCGTTGCCTTTCACGATTTTTGTCCGTACTGACCATTTGATTGTTTTCGTATATACGGAGAAAAAAAAAGAGGACCCACATACTGCTGGTCCAGGTTATCCCGTCCTTATAACTACACCCAGACACACACCAGACGTGCCGTGTACTGGACCGAACAACAAAAAAGACAAAGCACACGAGTTTGCCACTTGCAGCCCGGCCCAGCCAAGCCCGACCCAGCATCACCAGCCCTGCCCTTTTCTGACGTACCCCTTCATCTCCCTCCTCACCACCTCCGTCCTCATCCCCTCCCCCATTCTTTCCATTTCCCCTCTCCCCCCCCCCCCCCCCCCCACCCCCCTCCGGGAAGAGACGGTGTCGGATTGATGTTTGCGGATGACTTCCGTGGGGATATCAGAAACACCCGAAGGATTGCAGAAACAAATAGAGAAGGCGCTAGAATTCGCCGGGAAATGGAGGGTGACGGCGAACTTCAAGAAATGCGCAGCAGTTGTTTGTAACGAAGATATAGGGTGAACCGGGTAAATTTCGGCTGGAAGTGGGGAGAAGGTGGATTGCCGATCGTAGACCAGCATACGTACCTTGGCGTAGAGATCTGAAAAGACTGCTCTTGGGATACACATATAGCAAAAGTAATAGGAAAGGGTAAGGCACAAGTAGGCAAGATGGATGCGATCATGACAGACTCGCACCTTGACACTAGATTAAGAGATGTATCCTGATGCATGTGATAGCACCAAAACTAGAATATGCTGGAGAAGTATGGGAAGGGAACGCGAAGCTCGCGAAACAGTCGGAAACAGTATAGATGACAACGACAAAAACCTTCCAAGATGCTCGAGTACGACTAGTAATACAGTATTAAGAACAGAACTGGAATGCACCCACTCGAGACAAATAGAGACATGAGAAAGTTGAAATGGCAATATAAAGTAAAGAACATGCCAAAGAAGAGGTTGCCAGCCATAGTTGATACTGGTAGAGCTGTATGGGAGAAAATAGCAAGAAGGGCGAGCTGGAATAAGGTGGGATGGCGTAGTTGAGAAAGCATGGAAGGATATAGGGGGAAAACCAAGGAGAGCTCATGTCCGCCGGAAGTTTGGGAGGTGCAAGGCAGAAGTAGAAGAAGGGATAGAAAGAAGGTAAAGGTTAGCGCTGAGAAACAAGGTGGAATCGGAAAAACACGTGGAGATATAGGGGGGATTGAGCGAAGGAATAGGAATGAAAACGTATTTGCACGGCCCAATGGACTTCGCGAAAACGCTAAACCTGCGTTTTCGTGTAGGTGACCTGGACCTGCCAGAAAGCAGAAAGAGGTAGCCGGAGGAGGAAGTAGATACACAAATGTGAGCGTGTGGCAAAGCAATAGAGGGTAGAACTCACATTGTAGGATAATGTGAAATATACAAGGAGGAACGGGATGTGTTAGAAGAGATGAGGGAAGGGAAGTAGACGAACGTGACATGGAGGAGTTTTGATAAACTAGACGGCAGCGAGAAAACAATCGCTATCCTAGGAGATAGATGGTGGCCACAGCGGCCAAACAGAAAGGGGATAAGATCAGCAAAAAGTTTCTATGTAATCTATGAAAACAACGTAATGAGCGCCCAATTGTTGGAGTCCCCCCCCCCCCACCTATTCTACTTATCCCTCCTCCTTCAGTACCCATCCACTTCTCCCCCCGCCTCTCCCTCTCCGTCCACTACCCCCCCCTCCCCCCCCCCCGCGCGCTCCACTACCCTTTACACTTTTCACCCCGGTTCCCTCCTACCTATTCCCCCCCCTGGCCCCACTTCATCCGGCACCCTCCACTATCCCCAATCATTTATCTCCGCCCCTCTCCACCTCGCCCACTACATCTCCCGCCCTTTATAGCATCGCCTCCCCTCGCTTCCATTTTTACTTGACACCCCCCCTCACGTCTCC
>JASSKH010000017.1:5080851-5209260 GCA_031763025.1 Macrocystis pyrifera | reverse complement strand
AGCAGTGAGGGCAGTACTCGATGTCCTCGAAATCCCTGCGTGCAGAGAGGGGTGGTGTGAGAGTGAGCGCGGGTACACACAGAAGGTTAGCGGAGAGAAAGCCAGAGAGAGGGCAGAGGAAGAAGACCGAAACTACTACGAATAGGCGTCTATCCTCTACTTCCTTGATCTGTGAGTCATCTCAGAGTCGGAGTCAAGGGGTACGTCGCTGCTGTTGCTGCTGCTTGCTGCTGCTGTTCATGTGTTGACTACATACCACACCAAGGGTGCTGAATCATCATCAATCAGCGTACCTTCGTTGTATCCATGCTGGATGGGCGGGTTCAGCACAACTGTAGGGTATTTTGTGCTGGTTTCTGCCGCAAAAATTACGGTACAATTTATTCTCTGGACCAGCAGCAGCACCAGCAGCAGCAGCTGCAAGCAGCAAGCTGGCGATCATGCCGCTCGCTGCTGATTGATTGTTGTTGTTCTGCCGTCTACGTTTTTAAAAAAAAGACGCGCTTGATTGTGAGCAACGGCCATAGTCAGGAGCTGTGAGCTCTCGCGACCATAGTAGTGCCTGATGAGGGAGGGACAACGCGCCACACCCACGCGACTACTGCGAGTGCTACTACTACTGGTCCATGGAGGCGATTCTGCTTCTTCTTTTATGATGAGTGCACGCACACCATTCACGGTAAAAAAAAAGGTTACCATGTGTTGGATATCGATTTGAATTCATCAGCTACAATATTGGTAGTATAATAGCACTGCACCTGCCAACTGACTCACACACTGCTGCTGGTGGTGCGGTGATGATGTGCGAGGACGTATCATCACAGTAGATATCACGTGCCTGCACACATACATGTCCGCGATCCAGATGGCACCCCCACCCACGCAACACAAGCCGCTGCCGAAACAACAACAAGACGATGTTGCCTCATCTAGGATAGCAGCCAGGTACACCGCCAACACCGCCACCACCGACTTTACTATATAACTCACCAGTCTTTGAAGACGGGGCCGTAGGAGTATTGCCGTGAAATCGGGAAGGTCTGCATGATGTGGCCGTCGGCAGCCTGGTTCGCCAGCGTGGCGCAGCCGCAACAGCGACTGCAATGGAAGACAGCCGAGTCATGGTGGCAACTTCGATATACCGGACAGGCCGGATACACACCCTACTGTCCGAGCTGTAGTTATAGTATTATGTCGGGACGACGGACGAGGAGGAGGAGGAGGAGGGGTGGAAGGCAGATGGGGGAGTGTCGAGTGGGGAATGCGCCTGTATGTATGTAGCGGGAGAGAGAGGAGATAGAGAGAGATCTTGTTGTTTCGTTCTTTCTTTGAATAATTACAATTTTCCGTTCGTTTGTGTACTTGTGGTGTATCGTACCTGGTGTATGTGTACCCGGTATATTTTTTTTCTCAAAATACAGATCAGAATAATAAAAAAAAACGAGAGCAAAAAAAAAAGATTGACCGAGTTTTTCCAGTCTTGGGTCAAGACATACGGGTTCGTACGTGCCAGTACTGCTGTAGTTTAAGCACGGAAAGAAAAAGATATGGATGGGGTGCGGAACCACGATCGAATTTTTTTGTAGCAAACAGTTGCCGTTTGGATGCAAGCGTGATTTTTTTGTTCGGAACCAAATTCCAACGGCCGGCAGAAATATCTTCAGGAGGTCTGGAAATTTGGGAAATTTGCACCCACAACGGTTTAACCACAAAAGAACGTGAAGAAATAAACACATCGATATTATTCAGAGTATCTGCCTCTGTACATACATGCATGCTTGATTGACGAGAGAGAGTGAGAGAGCTCGGTCGTGCACAAGACTTTATGAGTGTAATACCTGGAAACGGCTGGCAGAGAAGCGTTCGAGGGATACTATAATACTGCTTTACGGAAGGATATTCGGTATATATAGGAACGGCATCTACGCTGTACTGTCGGAAGGCAAGCATATAACTAATAATACCTGGTTTCGCACAGCTATCATGATGATGTGATGAGATTTTAATACTATATATCTGGTAATAGATAGATGGCGTGGTGTGATGATCATGATACGATGATAGTAGAATGACCTTATATAATATTAGGACTACACAGCAGCAGTAGTAGTCCCTTATGGGGGATAAACTATACGTAGAATTGATTGGGTGGTCTGTGTGCTAAACGGGACTGCAGTCAACAAGGGTTCATATGTTTTTGTTGTTGTCGTCGCTGTTGCTGTTCACGCTGTAGTATGTTGAAACGACAGATTTTTGTGCGTTCGTTCGTGCCGTTCGTGTAGCATGATACGTATATACGTTGCGGTTTCAAATGTCTTGTTGTGTTTTTTTTTTTGTCGTTCGCTTTTGTCCTCGCCGAGCCCGCCTCTCTACCGCGTCCGCGTCCGTAATATGCCGGCCTCTCGGCGCGCGTCGAAGAAGTCCGGACTGTCACGAATACTATTAATAGTATTACACTCTTACCCCCAAAATACTGTAACTCTCATCCCAAAATACTGCTGTAATAACAACCCAGACGGACACGGGGCTGTGAGATTTGCGGGTATAGAAACAAAAGAACATTCCGAGTCAATTTTATTTACTATCATTATTATTAGGCTTGCCATCCGACGATGTGCCGCATGAGCTTCTCCGTTGATCAATCAAAACTATTTATTGTTATTGTTGCACTGAATGAGAGTCGCCGTATACGAGTACGTATATCACACACGGCGTCGCGTGATGACGCGCCCGCTCGTCGTCTATCGTCTATAAAGTACGGCAAAAAAAAAAAAAAAGATCTCGAAGCCGCCATTTTTTTTTTCGCTGCATGTGTGTGCCCTAACTACTCTGCTACTATACAGCTCAAACATCGACTGTGTATTAACCAGGGCTTTTCGCGGGTCAGGTCAAACCTCACGGGTCGGGCCGGGTCGGGTCAAGACACGGGTTTCATGCGGGTCGGGTCACCTTGACCCGCGAGACCATTTATCTTGACCCGCAGGTTCGACCTGCGGATCCGGTCCGTGGGTCGACACTTCAAAAACAATTTAATATTCATTTTTTGCCCAGCAGCGACATGTGACCAGGCTGTAGTGGGTATGGACGATGCGGGCACGCGTACAAGGATTTGGCGGTGCTTTAAAGTTTGGATAAGATACCAAAGGAGTATTATATTGAGTATTTGTACGCGAGAAGCATTTGGGTAAGAGAGCGAGAAGTGCTTTAGGTGTCGGATCAGCGAGCCGGATGCGCGGGTCCGACCCGCGGGTCAGCAGAAAACAACTCGAGGGTCACGCTGGCCCGATCCGCGAGTGACCGGTTTCTCGCGGGTCATGACCTGACCCGACCCGTGAGCTTTTCATCACCTCTTGACCCGACCCGACCCGACCCGTGAGATTTAAAAAACTCTTGACCCGACCTGACCCGACCCGCGAGATTTGAAAACCTTTTGACCCGACCCGACCCGACCCGTGACATTTTGAATACCCCATGACCCAAGAAAAAGGCCGGGTATTAACCGGCCATCGGCAATCGAGTCCTGGCGTACACATGTGTACACATCATCAGCTACGAGCTGGTAGAGACACGTCAATCGCCATAATAACCTGATAACTATTAAAAGTGATTTTTGCTTTGAAGAAACTGGGGTCGGAACTTTCGTCCGAAAGGGGCGGTGAGTGCTGTGTTATCTTGCGTATTGTATACGGCGGTACGGTATGTATTCTGCTGCTTATTGCTTAGAAATGTTTTGTCCATTTCCATCAGCCAAGAAACGCGTAGTATAATACGTACTGTAGTACGTACTGTACTTGGTTTTGTAATATTACGGGGGTCCATAGTTAATAGGACCTATAGTATACATAAAAACCTATATATTTACCTATTTTTACTAACAAAATTTGGTCCCATTAACTATGGACCCCCGTAATAGTATGTAGCCAGAGTTTAGACCCCCCGGCCAGTATCAATCACCCCAGTTTCTTACCAGTAAAGGCTCGCAGATGGTGTCCACCGTGTGCTGCAGGAATAGCGTCATAAATAGCTGTCTACTCTACGGCCTACCAGGAATATATGGTGTTTTATGTACGTATGTACACAGATACCAGACACAAAAGAAAACTACAGCAGCATATGCCTGGATGGCTTCTTTTTACGGTTCACACATAAGGGCACTCGAAAAACAAAGTCTATGATGACCAACACGAATTGTTCTTCATTTCCAGCCCTCCGGGGAGGGGGGGGAAAGGCGCACTCATTTGTTTCTTGCCTTAGCCATTCGACCACTGACCACGCGCATCCCTTTCGAGACGGAGCAACACGTTCCTACTCCTAATAGAGACTTCCAACAGTTGGGCGCTCAGCACGCTGTTTCCATATATTACAAAGCTTTTTTTGCTTATATTATCCCCTTCCTGAATCGCCGCCTGAGGCCACGGCCCTCCCGGGGGAGGGGGGGGCGGGGTTGCCACACCAGCATCCAGTCATACGCTGAGTAGGGGATGATACATAGCCATCCCCTCCCTCACGAACGCCTCACGAATTATTTTGGAAGCCGATAGCGTATATTGTCTTTCAGCCGTTGGAGGGCCGAATTCTTCACCTCATCAGATCGAATCGATGCTCGGAAACTTACAGGTAGGAATCGTTGTGCACGTCTGAATGGGCAGTGCGCATCGCATTTATCTCTATGAAAGGCTGTATGGCGATACGCCGGGGGGGGGGGGGGTTTCCGGCCGGCTAGCGGGGGGGGGGGGGCTGATCGGGCATTTGTTTTTTCGGATGCCCTTGGTTCACATGATACAGACCAGGTGTACGTGGACGGACCCCCTTCCCCCCCCCCCTCTAAGCCGCAAGCCGGCCAGGTCATCCCACCCCACCCTTTCTCTGGACACACTTACGCAGTAGTGGGCCCTCTATAGTGCCGGTTGAGTGAGTACAGTGCCGGCCGCCCCGCCACGATAACGCCTGTGGAATCGCTTGGCACCATACCTGATACGGGATTAGCCAACTGCGGCAGTGTGCGGAGGAATTAGTGCCGGTTGACGCTATATATAGTGCCGTATTCGTTGACTGGCGCATACCATACCGGCACTACATAGGGGCCAGAACTATGCATGCTTCTCAATAAGGTACGACGACCTGATCGATCAGATGGCGGCAAAGAAAGCACCTTCGGGGGGTGGGACGGGTCATCCTTGGCGAGGAAAAGGCGTCTGCAAAGAACGGTTTTTTTGTCTGCTAGCAATATCTGTGACCGCCCAGGTCGCGATGTCACGCCGATTGCATCGGTACAAACCGGCGTTGAGGGGCCGTCGCCAGGCTGTTCGGGAAGGAGAGAAGAAACCGGAGCTCTGCTGCCAATGATGTGGGGGTGGAACGCTGACGAGGAGTATGGGGTAAAACGAGGGTTTACCAAAGGGAGGAGAAGACGTGAGTAGGAGCCCTTAAGAAGGAAAAACAAGATATGTGTTGGCTCAGAGTGATGGAAAAGAGGGACTATACTACAGTATTACTGCTATTCACTACTGCGGCATTCGAAAATATTCGATTCAAGATGAAAAGGAACATGTACCGGACATTCTCGGAGGGAAAACTAAAATCATGATCATGATCGTAAAGGGTACGAAACGTCGCGACGTACACTCAACGACGAAAGCGCTCTCGGGGTTGGCGACATCCGAGAGTGTCCGACGAGAGTGCCCGACTGTGGGCTTTGTGAAGCGGTATATTAACCGACGGAAGTATGCGGTGGGTTTCATGTTTCCCGAATGGGTTGCGTAGAAATATGTTTGGATGATTTTCCAGGGTCACGGGGAAGAGGGATGAGAGGCCCCTTCACCTCACTACGTTTTCTACAACTCTAATGGAGACTCCGCAACACCCATCCCTTTTTTTGCTCCCGCGCCTCATGGTAGGGTCGAGCGGCGCACTACCCTGCGCACGCGTTCTCTTCTCACGCTCGACGACCTTGCAGGCACACACAGGGAGAGAGAGGCGCACATTGTGGAGTTAAGAAAAAGCGATTCAATCGCCACTACGTCAGCGTCTGTGCAAATTAAAAAAATCGTTTTTATTTTGTGCTGTGGACCTTTTTGTTAGCACAAAAGGCAGTTCCATTGCCCGGAGCACTACAGTAGGCGGGTACTCCCTCGTTTTTGCCGACAAAATATTTTCACTTTGCGCTCACCTCACTGCTCAATGAAATGAACGAATCGAGCACAAACCGCCCTCTGTACCTACAACATCATACGTACCGGCGTTGCGGAACCGATAAATATCACTTAACTTTTCTCATCGTCTGCCTTTTAACTCCCATGGCCTTGATATACTTTCGATCCGTACGTTATTTTTTTTCCTTGTAGGGGCCTTGCAAGGAGGCCTGAAAGGGAGGGGGGGCGTAGTCGTATGGCCATAGACGGGGGGGGGGGCTCCTCCGTTCCGGCGTGAGGACCAAAGTACGGCAAGCACAACCCCCCCCCCCACCCCCACGCTTCACGCCTCATTGTAACCCTCTTGGAACCTAGAGATGGCAAGCAAACAATTATCCTTGACGGGGTTTTCTATGGATTGGGGGGGGGGGGGAACCCCCCAACCCCCTCCCCCCCCCCCCCCCCCCCCCCCCCCCCTTATACAAGGCCCCGACAAGGCGAAAAATGTCCCTCCGTCCCCGCCCGTTACAAGGCCCCGTTAAAGGGAAAACATAGCTCCCCCCCCCCCCCCCCCACGTATGCAAGGCCGTCCAGACGAAGTGAAAACACCCCCCCCCCCGCCGCCCCCCTCCATACAAGGAAGGGCGCCCGACAAGGTGAACACATAAATAGCACCTCTTGTGTCCCATTTATGCAGGGCCTCGACAAGGTGTATGACAATATACAGCGAGGCATACCCCCTCGTTGCACAATATGGCGTCCCTTGTGCAGTGCTCCGTCTGGAAAGAGATGCGTGGTCAATGGTCAAATGACTAAGGACAGCAACAAATGAGTACGCCCCCCCCCCCCCCCCCCCCCCCCCCCCCCCCCCCCCCCCCCCCCCCCCCCCCCCCCCCCCCCCCCGCTGGACGATTGGACGCACAAAAGCCATCCAAAACCACAACGCCCCTGACTAGTAATACAGTATCAAGAGCAGAACTGGGAATGCGCCCACTCGAGACAAATAGAGACATGAAAAAAGTTGAACTGGCAATATAAAGTAAGGAACATGCCAAAAACGAGGTTGCCAGCCATAGTTGATAGAGCTGTATGGGAGAAAGTAACAAAAGGGCGAGCTGGAATAAGGTGGGATGGTGTAGCTGAGAAAGTATGGAAGGAGCTAGGAGGAAACCAAGTAGAGATGATGTGCGCCGGGAAGTTTGGGAGATCTAAGACAGAAGTAGAAGAAAGGATAGAAAGAAGGGAAAGGCTAGCACTAAGAAACAAGGTGGAATCGGAAAAACACTTAGAGATATACGGGGGATTGAGGGAAGGAATAGAAATGAAAACGTATTTGCATGGCCCAATGGACTTCGCGAAAACGCTGAAACTGAGCTTTCGTGTAGGGGACCTGGACCTGCCAGAAAGAAGAAAGAGGTACACCAGTAGCCGGGAAGAGGAGGAAGTAGACGCACAGATGTGCCCGTGTGGCAAAGCAATAGAGAGTAGAACTCACATAGTAGGAGAATGTGAAATATACAAGGAGGAACGGGATGTGTTGGAAGAGGAGATTAGGAAAATAGACGAATGTGAGATGGAGGAGTTTGACACACTGGATAGCAACGAGAAAACGATCGCTATCCTAGGAGATAGATGGTGGCCACAGGAGGCCAAACAGGAAGGGGATAAGATTAGCAAAAAGTTTCTATGTAATTTATGGAAACAACGTAATGAGCGCCCAATTGTTGGGGGTGTCTCTATTAGGAGTAGGAACGGTGCTCCGTCTCGAAAGGGATGCGTGGTCAATGGTCAAATGATAAGGCAAGCAACAAATGAGTACGCCCCCCCCCCCCCCCCCCCCCCCCCCCCCCCCCCCGCTGGACGATTGGACGTACAAAAGCCATCCAAAACCACAACGCCCCTGCATGTCATCCCTCAAACAGCGACTGACCCCCCCCCCCCCCCCCTCCCCCTCCCAAGCATTTCCAACGCAGCTTTGACCAGAAGTCCCGCCGTCCGTAAAAATAGCTTGTTTTGGATCTACTGCGCGCATCGTTCAACGCGACGCAGAAGGTCGCGCGGTGTTGTCCATACAGCAGTGCGGTCCCTCTGTAGTGTCGGCACGTGCCAGGCCCAAAAAAAGCACCGGCATTATACATAGCGGGCAACGGCACTATGAATAATTCCGAACACTGCCACTGGTTAATCCCATCTGGGCCAGGTGATTTCACAGGCATCAATCGCATCGGGCACTGGCCTTTTTTTTTTATCGGCTTTTTTTTTAGAGGGGCCCCTCGTACCGCTGTACTGCTGTTGAATGGTTTGTCCTCCGAAAATGTATGGTAGGTGTCATGTTCCAGTTCGACACGCATCGAATACTGGTACTCTCCAATGCCGCAAGTTAGTGGCCCCTTTTCTATACATATACATATATATATATATATATCACTTTAAACTCTGAACCAACGAATATCTGACTTGCCCTTTCTTGAAGCTATTATTGTATTTGAGAAGAGTTTTTTTTTTGTTGTTGTTGTTGCTGTATTGCGTTCCCTATCATCCCGATGCCATCCGAATATGTTGCACCATATACCATGGACGAACGTATCACACGCACTTGCACGACTGAAGACCCCAAGAACTTTGCCGACGCCTTTCACTCGAAGTGCGCCGGTAATAAAGAAAGAAGCAGGAAACACAGAGTATCGTGTATCGTATTATGTACAACATCAACATCAATGAGATTTGTTGCTGCAATGGGAAGAGCACCAGTGAGTGTATGCACTATTAATAGTTACAGCAGTCACTATTGATGGTGTCCTCGTATATCGTATCGAATGTCTTGCTCCTGTATCAAATTATCGGACGAGTTTTGCGTTTTGCCCTCCATCCACCGACTGACACCCCCCGTGTTTTTTTATGCAGGTACTGAACGCAAGCTTAGATGTATCAAATATCGTAATCGCATCGAGAATAGTTTCTTTGTTTTATCGGTATCATATCGTACCGAGTAGTTTCTTTGTTTATCGGTATCACATCGTATCGATTTTTTGCTTTGCTTTTCGGTATCATATCGTATCGATTAGTTTCTTTGTTTTATCAGGTATCACATCGTATCGAGTAGTTTCTGTGTTTTATCGGTGTCGTATCGTATCGTGCAGTTTCTTTTTTTTATCGGTATCGTATCGTATCGAGTAAGTTCTCTGTTCATCGGCACCGTATATCGTATCGAACTCGAATATCGTGCTCGATACGATATCCATCACTAGTAGTCACGTTACCCACCCACTTCACTGACGAACGTTCCGAATTTGGAACGTTTGTCATTGGGCTGTTTGTCGCGCTCTTCAGTTTTCACTATTGATAGAGTAATATCACGGACAGGTATTAATAGTATAAATTTGAGAGCAATATCAGAGTTAAAACGGGGCTTCTATTAATAGTCGTGGTCAGATTGGTATAACACTGATTAATACATAGCGATCGATAATCCAGTCCGGTACGATATCGAACGAGAAATTGAGCTCGATCCGATGCCGGTAAACGCAAAATGTAATCGATACGCGATGGTGCTGTACCGACACGTGGACGAAAAATTTAGCGTCGTTATTTTTTAGCGTTCATTCTTTGTCGCCCGACAATGTTGCAGCATGAGAGCTTCCGACGTGTGATCACTCGCAAACGTCTTCCAGAAGAAGATCAAAACAAAGGGGGACACAAAGCAAAGAAATGTATTGGAGTACAGTAGGCTATTGGACTATAGTAGCCTATTGGGCCCACAGTAGCGTATTGGACTACAATAGCTTTAACGCTGATCACTCATATACTTTCCCCGAAAGGAGAACAAAACCAACGGGAAAACAGAGCAAAAAAATGTATTGGACCGTAGCAGCCTATTGGACTATTCTATTGGACCTACAGCAGTAGTCTATTGGACTACAATAGCTTCAACATTGATCACTCATGAATATTCCCCCCCAAAAAAAGAAAAGAAAACCGGGGGAAAACCAAAACAAGAAGAAGGAAATATATCCATGTATACAATGTCTAACTCCCTTCTGCCACCTACTCCCTGCTTGTACAAACCGCTATCTACTTCAATTGATGTCCTTGCGCCTTCCTTCTCATTCCATGATCCTCTACCTTCAACTCTTGATTCCTAGGCTGCGCCCAGGCTCCACCCCCCCCCACCCTCGGCGGGGGTCTGTCACCCCCCCCCCCCCCCCCCCCCCCCCCCCCCCCCCCCCCCCTTCCGCTCGGCCGGCTCCTTCTCGCTTCCTGGCGATCCTCTAGCTAGAGTTTTTGTAGAACGACACCCTACGCGAAATTCGACCTGTGTGTTGTCACCGAGACGATTCGTAGCAAGCGTTCCTTGTAGAGGCATAAGGGAGGGGAGGGGATACAATAAAGCCCTCATACGACCACGGCCATGAATGATGTCGAGTACCCCCCCCCCCCCCCCCCCCCCCCCCCCCCCCCCCCCCCCCCCCCCCCCCCCCCCCCCCCCCGACCCGCCCCCGACCCCCCGCCCCCCCTACGATGCTTGCAAGCCGGCTGGTCGATAAATATTCTGCTAAGTATCCTCTATCTATACACCACGAGGCGCCCATAGCTTTCACCCTCCCGAAAAAGGTGGAAAGTTTTATTTGGCTCTACCGTTCGTCGAAGGACACACACACACGCACGCGCGGCGTCTCGGACGAGCGGACGTAAAGTATTGACGCTTGCCGGGCGCCTCGGCGGCATATAGAGGCACACAGCTGATTGATCCATCGTGCTCCAGGCACTCATATTGCCTCCTCGCAGGTTTTCATGTACCTGCTGCGTTTTTGCTAGTTGCTTGTTGTTGTGGCGGGTTTCTGCATAGATGGGCGACGTGTCCAGCACAGGATGGACTTCTTCTTCATAGCAATGCCACACGGCATGTGCGGGTGGTGGCTTATAATTTTCTGAGCTCTCTCGTCATGTAAGGAACTCAGTATATCAGGGAGGGAAGACGACACATAAGAGTATCGTACATAAAGCATAAAAGGAAATAGACATGGAAGATGGATGAGACCTTGTGCATAGGTTTTTCCTTTGTATCCGGGGATTTCTTCTTTCAGGAATCTTTTGATCGATCAACGGTGAAGCTCATGCTGCACACTGCATTGTCGGATGGCAAGCCTAATAATAATAGTATATCAAAACGCGACACGGGACTCATTCCCAGGAGCTTTATTTCGTGCAACCCAGGGGAAAACAAAAAAAAAAGGGAGAAAAGAGAGCCACGCTCGCCATCTCGGAATTGAAAACAGCCTACTTTAAGTATACTGTAGGCTGGGATTTTTGTCAGAAATTACGCGTACATGAAACGTTTTTTTTTTCAGTTTTTTTTCTTCTTGATTTTGGTATACCCCCCCCGTTCAACCGACTCGCCGGACACATCACGTTACGCTTGGCGCTTGGTTCAAGCAATGCCTGCCTGGTCCGTGAAAACCCGACGTGCTCCGTCCCGGCATTGTAGGGATGCGAGAGTCTATGGTCATGCGACTACGGCCACGCATGAGATCGATCACATCTCT
The DNA here is from genome assembly GCA_031763025.1 of Macrocystis pyrifera. NCBI lineage: Eukaryota > Phaeophyceae > Laminariales > Laminariaceae > Macrocystis > Macrocystis pyrifera. The sequence continues at coordinate 5,197,586 of JASSKH010000017.1, read as the reverse complement.
CCTATCGAGTACACCCCCCCCTGTCCGTGGGACTCGTAAAAAAAAAGTGGGATGTCCACTTTTTTTGGCCTCGTGTTTCGTGTACTCCTACGCAACCCGGCCAACATCTTTATGCAGCAAAAATGCTTCGTGCCGGTATACTATCACGGTGGACCATGGTTATCAGGGCCCATTACATAAACAAAAACTTATATGTTCCAGTGTTTTCACTAGGCATGTTTGGTCCTCATTAGTACCGTATGTTCCATTCCAGTATTTTTACTATTATTCCATTTGCCAGCTGACAACGTGCAGCTCTTCTTCCAATCATTGCACCTACACATGAAAGGTCGACTTGTATAGCAGTATAGCGAAAGCACCATACTCTCCGGTAGTAGTTGCTCAGTTGAGGAGCTGCACCCGGTCAGAAAACGCTGAGCCTGAAAGTGCAACTCCTACCGCGGGATGAGAATGTTCTCCCACGGTGTGCTCTCGGTTCGGAGCGTCCCGAAGGCCGCGTCCCTCTCACCCTCACGACGACGTCCATCCATCCGCACAGATCCCCCTATCCGCTGTGATGAAGGATTCTCCGCTCTCGGCTTTCGGTGAGAAACCCGCCAAGTCGTCGCTACACACCTTCAGCGTGCGGGAGATCGCGGGGAGAAGCGGTATATACGATGTGTACCGATGAAGCGGAAACTTGGTCGATTTCGATTTCGATGTTCAATATTGATGCGTGGTAAGACGATACGCCGAAGCTTGTATTTAGCATGAAAGAAAAAACGGGGGGGTAGTGTCAGGGGATGTGGAGGGGGAAATGAGTTGGATATGCTATTTATTGTAGTATGTGTCATACGAGAATTACTCTGTACATCGATATTCCGATTTATCCGATATATCGACATATCGAATTTTCGATATGATATCCGGTAGCTAAAATGAAATGATGTGGGGAATGGGAATTGGGAAACGGCTGGCAGAGAAGCGTATGAGGGACACTCGTACTGATTTACGGAAAAGATTTTCGGTTTACATCGGAACGGCATCTACGCTATATTGTCGGAATAAGGCAACGATAATAATAATATCCAGCAAAAGTAGTGTTCACCTCTTCATGTGTGACATGTGGGTGTGTCAGTTGTTCTACAACAGTGAAGCGTTCCTTCTACCGGTCGACATCCAGCACATCCAGCGCCCCGGTGCCCGCGTTGACCCTTCATCCCGTAGAGAGATACGAACAAGCTCTGTGGTCACAAAAAACTGCGAGGCAGGGGGGATATTACTGATATTAGACAAAGTAATACCATGTCAACGTACTGTTGGGTTTATGGGGGGATATGGGTGGACTGGCGGCGGGTATATCAGACGGCTTTCTGTGAACTTAGCAGACATTTCGACACTTACACACATACATTTCAGAATTAATCATGGATACCGACACGCTGCTGAACGTCACACGCCCACATATAGTGCATAAAAAGTCCTGTGACCACACCCACGCCGTCATACATACGCTTCGAATTATACACCATACAGGAGTGTGTTGACAGTACATAACTGGAACAATATTTTCCAGTCTGGACGGAAAAGTAAGGACCGCTGTGCCATAAACATATATACAAAACGGTTCTTACATCCGTGTCCATACTTTTATGTTTGTCCACAAGTCCTTTTTTATATACATGTATAAGCAGCCATGTCATGATGCCTCTCCCGAATGAGTGCAAAAAACCGGTACGTACACATATATATATATATATATATATATTCCTATTCTTACTGTTGCGCTTTGCCATCCCCCAACAAAACCAACGTATTTGTATATCGTACAGGCCACGGTTCCAGTCGGACTTGGAATCGAACATCCTCTTAATACCGCATGCAGTAGTAAAATAGTCTATCTTTTTTATGTATACCACTCTTTCGGATTTATTTGGTGAAATGTCACATCGGTTGTATTAATAGGAGTCAGTCATTATATAGAGTCATTCATGAGCATGTGAGGGGGGGGGACTGCTGCATTATTGGTGTAATTTTTGTCAGTAGAATTCAAGTATCTGATTGATATTAGCACCTCCCATGCTTTTAACCCTTTTAGTACCGCAGTCCAGTTTTGGGGACAAATCACTTGTAATTAGACTGGTTTGTCCCCAAATCGGGACTGCGGTACTAAAGGGGTGAAGCCTTTGGATTCTAGTCCTGTTGTATTGAATAGTTACCCTTTCCTGTGCGGATGCCACTGTATTATCATTGGAACATGCGCTGCGCATTGTCATCAGTCGGCACACGGAACAATAATATGTATACGAAGTATGCCTCTGAAGGAGAGAACTACAAATAGCCCGCTTTCCCTTCTTGAAGGCGCTACTTACGCCTCCCTCTCCCTACTAATATGAATATTTCGTGCTGAACATCATTACGGGGAACCATGGTAAATAGGACCAAATATTGTTAGTAAAAATAGGTGAATGTATAGGTGTTTATGTATACCATAGGTCCTATTATCTATGGACCCCCGTAAATAGTTAATGTTCGGTGTTCTCTTCATACTACGGTGGTCAATCGATCATATATTTAGGCATACCTCTTTTGTGTATTTATTATTATCGTTATGTTTGCAATCCGACAATGTGCAGCATGATAAGCTTGAACGTTGATCACTCAAAACATTCCTGAAAGAAGAAAACGACGGAAATAAAGGAAACCTACCTATGCTAAGTGAGGTACTTATTATTGTGATTGCAATTGGTATCATACTGCGTTGAATGAGGCTGAAAGCCCGGCAATTACCTGCTGGCGGGTTCAAGTATTGGGATCATATTTGTAGTACTTGGGAGGCGTATCGTAGATGGAAAACCAGGGGTTTTCTCAGCGCGGCACGAGCTTGGCTCTCAGTCTCCGCGTGCACGAACGGAATAAAACTGCTCTTCTTCTATAGTATCTCTAAGCAAACAACACACGTGAGTACCAACGAGTACCGATTTAATAGGCAACGTGTCCAGCGATACAAAGTGTCCCGACCTGATCTTAACAATTGTCAAGTGGCGTCGGCGTTCAGAGGTGTGGGAGTGGGTTTTGAGGAGTCGCATCTTCGACTCATGTTCTAGTTCGTGGAGTCGGGGTTTCCATGAATTTCCCATAATTCTGCATATATATACGGCTCATCAGAGCGGGCTTGTGATATGATACTGCCTTGAATGAGGCTGAAAGCCCGGTAATTACCTGTGGGTTCAAGTATTGGGATCGTATTTGTAGCACTTGGAAGACGTATATCGTAGATGGAAAACCAGGGGTTTTCCCAGCTAGGCACGAGCTTGGCTCTCAGTCTCTGCCGCGCATGAAAGAAATAATAAAGGTGCTCTTCTATCTCTAAGCAAACAAAACACACGTGGATACTCGTACCAACGAGTAACCGACCTATATTATAGGCGACCTGTTCAGGGATACAAAGTGTCCCGACCTAATATGAACACCATCCGACAATGTACAGCATGAGCTTTAACGTTGATCACTCAAAACATTCCTGAAAGAAGAAAACCACGGAAATAAAGGAAACCTACGCACAACAAGGTCTATTGGTAGCTACCTTCTATGTCTGCTGTTGTTATCCTTGCTCCCTCCTCCGTCTCAAGATGTATGAGCTCTTTACGTTCTATTCTTATTCATGTCCTATGCCGCCTCCAAGCTCCATCCCCACGCCACATCGGTGTGTGGGTCTGTCATCCCCCCCCCCTCCCCTGCTCCTTCTCGCTTCCTGGCGGTCCCTAAGATGGAGTTTGAAGCGCGAGGTTGAGCAAGAGGGAGTATCACGGGGGACCATACACAGTAAATAGGACCAAACGTTGTTAGTAAAAATAGATAAATATATAGGTTTTTATGTATAACATAGGTCCTATCAACTATGGACCCCCGTAATATATACTGTAGGTAATACAGATGGGAGTTGTTAATAGACGCTCTGTGCGTATATATATGTATTCATTTCAGTTTTGGTTTCTCGTGGTTTTCTCTTCTTTCGGTGAACGCTTTTGAGTGACCAACGTTGAAAAGCTATACTGTAGACCACAATAGGCTACTGTAGTAGTAGTCTACTGGCTGTAGTCGGACAGGTTTCCTTTTTGTTTTGGTTTCCCTCGGTTTCTTCTTTCCTTTTTTAGTTTTTGAAAAAAAATGGTCTCACCTCTTGGATTTTCCCATGTGCTCCTGCACACAACAGGGCGAGCCTTATTATATTTTTTATGTAGGGGAATGTTACGTATAAAAAAACGCTATTATAATATAAAATACCAGAGTTGATAATGTAAGAACACAGCAGAGAGCAGTTGTTCACAGTCGCGCAAATGTCTGATGTATTCCGATTGGCTGATTGGTGTGATTGATGTAGCTGTAAATTGTCAAAGGGGCTAATGCGGTGGGTTTTGTGCTTTCCCGAATGGGTTGGATAAAAATATATGTGGATGGTTTTCTAGGGTCACGGGGAAGAGGGATGAGAGCCCCCTTGACCTCAAAATTCAACTCAACTCAATTACAATTACAATAACAACACCATCTCTTCTTTTGCTCCCTCGCCTCATGGCGAGGTCGAGCGGCGCCACACCCGGTGTGCGTGTTTTCCCCTTATATAAGGCTTAGCATAAACCCGATTCCCACCACATCCTCCGCCAAATCCTGATGTTTATCTCTGAGTAAGTCAGGAATCCCCCAATGAGACTGTGTATACATTCATACCCAAGTTTTACCTCCGACTTTCTCGGTACCGGACTCGCAGTATGCGAAATGATCGCATACATACGTATGATTTTGCTCTCTGTTAAGGTCTTAGTCCGTTGGGCTACGGGTAAAAGGTTAACCAATCGCCTATCTAATCTAACACTCTCTCCTCCCCTGGAACGGACCGGATATAACCAACACGCGGTTCCAATTTTGGGGGATCCAGAAGTATTTTTTTTATTTCTTGACATGAGGAAATTAACTTTTTTTCTTTAAAAAGCGATTTCATGGTGGACGTGAGATTCGAGAGCTCACGAGCAACGACCCATGTCCTGCCGACGACGCCATATGTCAAGGTCTTAGTCCGTTCGGCTACTGGTAAAATGTTAACCAATTGCCAACCCAAAATCTATAATAATAAGTATTTTCTATAACATCTATCTAATCGCTCCTTCCTGGGCGTTTTCTACGTGAGTGAGTTTTTGAGCATGAATGATGAGATACTCCCCTTTTTTCCTTTTTTTGGGGATGGATGAAGGTGAGGAGAATCGAACCACGACCTCGCTCTTCATAATCTCACGCACTCTGCCTGCGACGCCATCGTGTCGTAGGGAAAACGTATAGGGTTTGCGCCAAAATCAGGTATTATACCTGGCCACTTTTGTGCCAAAAACAGTTACCTGGTACATACTGAAATCAAGTGCAAAACACACACCAGGAGCCCTGCTATTGGCCAAGCTGACATTGTAACTGATTTTGGCACGAAAAGGCCAAGGTACACCTGATTTTTTGTACTCTGTCTAGCTTTCAACTGATTTTGGCCAACTTTGAACCAATCAGAGAGGCCACATACGTACACTGTGTTTTCTCTCCGTATGCGTCTGCCCTCCCTCGGTTGAATTCTTCTCAATACAGATCTGTATTGACGTATAAACTCTGTACTCGTACGTCGTACGTAAAAGTACGTAAGTATATACATGCATACATGCGTACGCTGGTTTCATTTTTTCTCCTTTGGGGTGTGCGATGTGCTTCAGTTATTAATAGTTGTTGTGTGTACTCTGTTGTTTTCTATGTTCATAGCAGTCTTTACAGCACCATGGACACTCGGCGTTTCGTCTGCACCACCCCGCGCCGAGGTGGTCTCAGGTTTGGTACGGCAAGATAAGATAGTTTCGTTCCGAGCAGGCGGTTCCGCGACGAGGACGGTCTGGAAGCTTTAAAGCTGTCAACGGGGGGGGGGCGCCAGAGTAAATACTCTTGGCGTTCCCGCCGTGGCGAAACAAACGAAGCATATTAATAGTGACTCTTTGCAGGTCCAAGTCGAGCCCGTGGTACCTACACCCTGAAGAAAACAAAACAATTCAGATTTTGGAGGCCATGTGGCACGCTTAATGCTTTGGGCGCATTCTTTTTTTACCGGATTGCCATGAACATTGGACATCACCGCTCGTGGCGCGCGTTTTTTACTTGGTCTTAGACTGTACCTGATTTTGGCTCAAACGGATCAGGTATACCTGATTTTGGCATTTGCCCAAAAAGTAAACTAAATATGTTACGCAACAAACGCTACCAGAGTTTAAAGATTATAAACTCGATTTCGGCCACACTTTTTGGGTTTTCATCCGCAATCTAATAGCCTGTGTCACACGAGAATCGCCCGGATTCGGGGACAAAAAACGTACCAAGAATAAACACGAAGCAGGTAACGTTCTTCCATAATTTGATGGTCTCTGGCACAAACCGCAAACCAACCCCAGCGCGCAAAGCAAAGCGCGACGTGAGCCTGGCCGACCTTTGGCGAGAGTGACGAGCTGGCAAGACATGGCAGATGAGTCACCTGTGGAGGAAAACCAGCTGAAGGGCGACTTGTCGTCGGCAGCTCAGTACACCGTTGCTTCGCCCCCAGCAATGAATGCTTGGGAGAGGGTCGGAAGGAACACTGCCATCGGAGGTGTGAGTCCTACGGGCTACGATTCATACTCACTACTGCTGTACGTACGTATGGTGTCCTAACTGACTGTCCTGGTATACATACTGCTGTGGTTGCTGCGATGCGATCGACGCTGATTTGTTTCCGCGTACTGCACTCTTGTCCACAGCAGCAGTGTCATAGACTAGTCTCGAACCTGCCGCATGTTCACGCTGCAGCAGCTTTTACTGCAGTCTCGCTCGCTTTGTGGAACCTGCGTGATCTCGAGCAAACGCCCAGCAAACCTTACGTACGTATATACCTGGTACTCGCAAAGTTGGCCAGTCCAGAGTCGCCTGTTGCCTACTGCTGCAGGTAACTACTGCTGTAACTGCTCTTGCAACCCCCCCACTCCCAAGTCTCCATAAGGCAGTATTGCTGTACTGCAGTACATAGTCCGCTGTACCTGGTGTACGAGCTTTTCGCCGTCTTAGTCTTCTCTATCTTAGTCTTCGCCGCTTGGCGGCCGTAGCTGTGCGTGCAATGGGCGTGCTTGGCCTTGCGAGCATGCCCTGTGAAACCCCCCGCAGTCCCAAGTCCCGGCACCATGTACGTGGTAAGTCTTCGTACTGCTGTCTTCTGCTGTAAAAAAGCAGTAGACTACTGCCGTACCTGGTACCGTATACCAGTACGAAGTACTGCTGCTGTATGGCATTTGGCCTCCACTGCTTCCCCGTTGTACATACTGTAAGCAACAGCAGTTGTGAAGTGCGCGTGTGCTTGCTTGGCCTTGCGCGCCTTGCTGGCTGCGTAAAGACATTGAGTCTTTCTACTGCTGTACAGCAGTTATGCAGTACTAATACTATTAAGGGGGACCGTAGTAAAGAGGACCTACGGTACACACAAAAGCCTATATATTTCCCTATTTTTACTAACAATATTTCACACCTCGGACAGATCAGCTCACGGTAGCTCACCGTTGAGCTACGTGAGCTACATGAGCTGCGCATGTTTTCCTGGCTTGAGCTACGAGGTATAGGAGGGTAGCTCATCTGCACATGTTTTCAAAGATTGAGCTATAGAGGATAGCTCATCTGCACATATGTGTCCAGAGTGAGCTATAGAAGCTACATGAATGAGCTAGCTCATGTACCTCCGAGATGAGCTATGGGAGCTACATGAGCTACACATGTTTCCCCTGGCTTGAGCTATAGGCGGTAGCTCATCTGCATACGTTTTCAAAGCTTGAGCTATAGGCGATAGCTCATCTGCACATGTTTTCGAAGCTTGAGCTATAGACGGTAGCTCATCTACGCATGTCTTCAAAGCTTGAGCTAAAGGCGATAGCTCATCCGCACATGTTTTCAAGGCTTGAGCTATAGGGGATAGATGAGCTAGCTGATGAACTGTATAAAGTGACCAATACAAGCACGCAAAATAGAACGACATCAACACAGCAACCATATATTTATTGTACGTACCAGGCACAGAATGTGGTACTATATTGCTTGCAGTAGATCGGATGTGGTGGGACACCCGGCAGAATTTGATTTTTTCGCTTTTTGACAACAACAGCTACACAGCGGCTGTCAGCTGTAACCACGCACACCACAAGAGACAAGAGGCGCTTGCGCAAAAAACAACGACACAACACAGCAACACCCCCAGTGTGCCCACGACCCGGGGTAGCAGCTCTAGCGGCGCGTCGGCCGTAGACCAGGCCGGCGCCGGGCAGCAAGCGGATCCCAACAACGCCATGGATGGATGTGGACCCCACCAACAACGCCATCGATGTGGATGATAACGGTCAAACCCAGGCCGAAAGCAAGGTGCGTGTTTCGGAGGCCGTGTGATTTTGCCCACCTAGACCATGATGCAGCATGCTGCTGTTCGAGCTGCATCATCCAATCTGTGGGCTTCTCTGGAATAGTTGAAGGGTAGGGGACTGTAGTGTACTACTGTAGTTTCAAGGTGGATGTGCATGTATCTGCCAAGCGAGCTGTGCTCGTAGCTGTAGCTGTGTGGGGTTTCATTTTTCGTCCAGCAGGTGCTTAGTGTTTGTTAACCGTACTCGCACGGACACAGCAGCAACGATGACCGGACGGCAGTTTTGTTGTTTCTTGTCGGCGGCTGATGTGTTTTATGCTTCTTTCACAGCTGACCTTTACGTATTTTTCAAATAATACAGCAGTACCGTGCATGATGTGTGTTCGAGATGCCTCGCTTGCTTAGCGCTTACAAGTCCTGTGCACCTTCTCACGCTGCGCTTACCAACAGGACACCAAGGACAGCCATTCGTACCACCACCAAGCGGGTTTAGGCGGTGTATACCGTACCCGGCAAAACAGCTACCCGGTCTGACAAGGACGTCTTCGACAAGCACGAAGGGGAAAGCTCAAGCTTCACGTGGATGCCTTAGGGATAAATTGAGGCAGCGGGGGATCTGCTGTGTTTTGTTTTGTGATGTCCCTCACAGCAGTTCATCTGTTTGCGTGTTTTTTGGCGATGTACTATTACTAGTAGATAGTTTTTCGCGTCTGCTTCTCTGTCTCGTCTTTGCACCTTGTGGTAGGCCCCGGAAGTGGTGTTCAAGGAACGGCATGTCCGCGATTCAGATGATGCTGCGATTCAATGTAGCCTTATGAATGGGTGGTGGGTGGATGGGTTGGCGGATTGATTTTTCGCTGGCGTTGCAGCGCACCATTATTAATAGCAGTAGCCATACTGATCATGTTCATTTTATTCTAGATATGAGTCTACTGCAGTATGAGTATGCCAAAAGTGCCAGTAGTAACATCGATATTGACTGCCGCTCGTACCATCGTTGAAATTGAATGGTAAGCTGTACAACCCCTATTATTCCTATACATTCGCACTTGTCCCTGAGGGTGGGCTTTTTCAGCTACTTATCTTACACGCATGTGTTGCCGAGAAAGAGCTACAATGAGCTGCGTACATGAGCTATGGTTACGTTCTCCGGGGGTGAGCTATAGGCGATAGCTCATCTGCACATGTTTTTCCTGCTTGAGCTATAGGTGGTAGCTCATCTGCACATGTTTTGAAGGCTTGAGCTATAGGGGATAGCTCATCTACTCATATTTTCCTCTACTGAGCTATAGGAGCTACATGAGCTACACATGTTTCTCCTGGCTTGAACTATAGGTGGTAGCTCATCTGCACATGTTTTCAAAGCTTGAGCTATAGATGATAGCTCATCTACACAGATCTGCCCCGGCTGAGCTATAGGAGCTGCATGAGCTAGCTCATCTGCCCCCGATATGAGCTATGGGATATACATGAGCTACACATGTTTCCCCCGGCTTGAGCTATAGGCGGTAGCTCATCTGCACATGTTTTCGAAGCTTGAGCTATACACGATAGATGAGCTAGCTCATGAGCTGTCCGGGGTGTGCAATATTTGGTCCTATTTACTACTTATGGTCCCCCGAAATATTATTTATATGAAGAATACGGCAGTAGGTGGTAGCATTGACTGTACCGTGATTTGGCAGCAGCTGCTACTGCAAAAGCGCATGTCCGAAAATTTAAGCATCTTTTGTGTATTAATTTTAATGCATATACGGTCCTTACATTTACATACAGATTAGTACCGTTAATAGCCTACTGCTCTAACCAGCACGGAATCGTGGAAGACCGTTTTGAGTATTAATTTTACAATACACATTCCGTACGTTTCGGGACAGATTTGTATGTTGATGTAACTCGGGGACCTACAGCTCTTGTCAATACCGGTACGTTGGTCCTGCTGTCTCTGTCTGACAAGCAACCATACGATATATGCGAGAGCAGAGCTGAGCTCGGAGCGTGGCATACTGGACGCACAGAAAGCGTGGGCAGAGAGGCGGGTGCACCAGGAGGAGGAGGAGGAGGAGGAGGAGGAGGAGGACGGGGGGGGGGGGGGGGGGGGGGGCGGAGGACGACGCGGCGGCGGCACGATCAGAGCGGCCAGAGCGATATTTATAGCTTGGCGGCATGCTTCCAGCGTGCACCGTGTAACATCCCAAGAATATACTGTACCCTTTTAGTACGGGGGTCCGTAGTTAACAGGACCTATGGTATACATAAAAGCCTATATATTTACCTATGTTTACTAGCAAAATTTGGTCCCGTTAACTATGGACCCCCGTAATGGTAGTTACTGCAGTCCCGTTTCGGGGACAATCTCCACTCAAAGTCTGATGATAAGAGTATTAATATGAATAAACTAGCAATATTTGGTCCCGTTTACTATGGTCCCCCGTAATAATAACAATACAGTAAATGGGACCAAATATTGTTAGTAAAAATAGGTAAATATGTAGGTTTTTTATGTATACCATAGGTCCTATTAACTATGAACCCCCGTAAATAGTTTTGTCTCCCCAAACGGGACTGCAGCCCTAAGAACGGGACCTCGAGACAGCGACCAAGCAACGATAAATTACCAAAAAAAAGTTGGTGTTGTCAACCCTCCACGAACAGCGTTAACGCCCAGCACTTCTGTGGGGCTGTTGTAGCATGTGCCCCATGCCGTACGGCTCCTCGCGTAGCAGCTCGGATGTCACTGCTGTATCATCCCCCCAATCACGCAGTCGATATTGTAAGTAAAATTACGTTAATATATAGTTTTTTTTTGTGTACCGTAGGTCCTGTTTACTATGGACCTCCGTAATAGGATCATCGTCACCTGTTTTTTTTTTTTTTGGTCATTTTTTTTTCCCTCTGTAAGTCCTAAAACAGGGTGAATAACACGTTAACGCACGCCCTCACTAAACGAGTTTCCAAGCTGGTTTGCTCGACAACGGTGAGAGTGGAAATACCGAGCGATATTTGCGTCTGTCTATGTATGGAAATGTCACGACGAGGTCTTTCCAAGAGCCAACTATCTGGTTGCGCGTGCCGCCCCCCTTAACCCTCTCCGTTGTTTTTTGTAGAAAATCAGCTCGGAAATTCGCCCCAGGATCGGGGGGGGGGGGATTGTTATCTTATCACCGTGTGATGATAACGATATGAATTTGTTGAATGTGCAGACTTTGAGAAAATAGGGTATTAATAGTAACTACTGCAGCACTCACCCACTATTACTCGCTGCTGCTGCTGCCGCTGCTGTGTGTACTGATTCAACATCTAGGATAAAGTATGGAAAACGGGGAATGTCGCGTGGCTCGTTTGTGGTACCAGGTTTTCAGTACTTGTACAAATAGAAGCGTTCCTGGCTGCTGCTGCTGCTGCTGCCTGTGCAACACTTGCCGACAAGACGCTTGCTGTGAAACACGGCAGCACAGAAAACGACGAAAGAATGCTGGGGCTTTCCAGGAAAGCCCTGTGCGTTTTAGGTTCGGTCCTTGCGTGCAAAACCGCCTATTACGGGGGACCATAGTAAATGGGACCAAATTTTGTTAGTAAAAATAGGGGCATACCTGGTACATAGTTTTCTGAGTGTACCGCAGGTGCTATTTACTATGGTCCTCCGTAGTAATAGCCTGTAGAGAACATGCCAGCTGCGCCGTTTCACCGAGGTTCGCCACCACGGGTATGGTCCGACGCTACTTTTCGAAGTTACGCCTGCTGTGCTCGTGTGGAGCGGAGGCGTTCATCGGGGGTGCGCCGTGCAGGGAGGGTGCAGCGCGCAGCTCGGGGAGCGACCAGTTGTTGTCTTCCCATGTGCACGCACGACCGTGGTTTATACTATCATTTCGTACGGCAGCAGTGGTATGAATAACTGCTGTACGTTGCACCACAGCAGTTCGGTTTCCCGTCTATACGTAAGAGAACAGCGTGGGGGCATGGCGTATACTCGGTTACAACGCCTCTTGAACTACGGCAGTATCATATCACCACAACCAGTATACACTCCCGGGGCTAGCGCGCGCGCTACCGCCCAAGCCGAGCGCACCGCCTTTTCAACACAGCACAAAGCCCATACATACAGCATACATACAACATTCAACGTCGGGTGGGTCTTCCTACGTACGTACTACTGCTGTATCGAGTTGTTATTGTTGTGCCAGGTACTATTTACCAGTACCCCCGACAAACACAACCATCACGGAGGATCATAGTAAATGGGACCAAATTTTGTTGGTAAAAATAGGTAAATATATAGGCTTTTGTGTGTACCGTAGGTCCTATTTACTATGGACCCCCGTAATAGTACGTACTGTATACCTAGAGTGTGTGAACATACAAACCTACCTGGTGTATCAGGTTTAAGCATAACCAGGTGTCCATACAACAGTGTTTGAGGGTATCACGTACTTACCCAGTCCGTGATGGCCGCTTTTTTTTTTTTCCCCTTAATTCTCCCTGCTTGTTTCCTCTGCCGTCACGCGCTCTCCCCCCCCCCCCCCCCCGCCCCCCCCAAAAAAAAAAAAAAAAAAAAAAAAAAAAACGACCACGCCTCCTGTGGGAAACCCGAAACAGCCTTCGGGGGCGTGACCGCAGGAACCTTGTTGGCGACTTACCGCGGACACTCCGTACCCTTCTACGCGGCGAGCATGGGAGCGAACTACGCGATGGGCTCGCTCGCATTCTTCGGTGGGCGGTGTACTTTTTTTGCTCTCTTGACTCTTGGTTGGTGTTGGTGTTGGTGGTGTTGTTATTTGCTGCTATCGGTGTTGGTGGTTGTTGTTGTTGCTGCTGCTGCTGCTGCTGCTATTCTCATGCCATGACCCCTCTGCTAGAGCCCTAACCCCCGTCATCACAATGTACAGGGTCCTCTGATAGTTTTGGTGGCTCTTCTGCTGGTGGTGGTGGTGGTGGTGGTGGTGGTGGTGTGCGCTATTGAATCGACTCCGATAGCCCAGACAGAGCAGCCCGGGCTGCTTACGTTGTATGTTTCGAATGCTGCCTAGCTAGTCCGTGTCCGTACTCGACTTTTTTTGTTTTTTTTTTTTTTACTTTTTTTTTGTTGATTTTTCTTTCTCCCTCTCTGAAGTCCCAAAATGGGCCATATCCGCCTCCTGCCAGGCAACATATATTTAGGCAGAATGAGATCGTATCAGCTGTGAGATGGAGGCGTTTTTCGAAACTCATCTACACCCGGTATTCAATATAGTACTGCCCACGTCAGAGTAGCAAACACATGGGGACCCTTACGCACCACTCTGCGCGGAAATATAAGAACGATTTAGACGTTAATATGAAGACAAAACGGTCCTTATATTCACGTCCAGAGTGGTGTAGATAACGTTTTGTTTGTTGTCCTTGCCCCCCCCCCCCCCCCACACACACACGTACACCCGTTTCTGCTCTGCTCTGGGATCTCCACAGGTACCGAGGCCCTAATTCGAAAGGCGCGAGGGGACAAGCGCGACGCGCTGGGTTATGCGGGGGCCGGCTGGGTTGCGGGCATGGCTCTCACGCTCCCGATCGGTGAGGGAGGGAGAGAGAGATAATACCTCCCAAGGAAAACGTTTTCTGTTTTGCTTTTCTAGGCCGAGGGGATAAGGCCAGCGAGTGGGGGGCGGCGGGGGGGTGTACTCATTTAATGCATGACCGTAGTCGTATGACCATAGACCGGGGGAGGGAGTGGGGAAGGATGGGGGTGGGGGACGGGGGGGGGGGGGGGGTGTGGGGGGGGGGGGGGGGGGGGGGGGGGGGGGGGGGGGGGGGGGGGGGCGTACTCATTTGTTGCTTGCCTTAGTCATTTGACCATTGACCACGCATCCCTTTCGAGACGGGGCACCGTTCCTACTCCTAATAGAGACACCTCCAACAATTGGGCGCTCATTACGTTGTTTCGATATGTTACGTAAGAATAGTTTTGCTAATCAAATCCCGTTCCCGTTTGGCCGCCTGTGGCCACCATTTATCTCCTAGGATACCGATCATTTTCTCGCTGCTATCTGGTGTATCAAACTCCTCCATGTCACGTTCGTCTGTTTCCCTCATCTCTTTTAAGACATCCCGTTCCTCCTTGTACATTTCACATTATCCTACTATGTTCTACTCTCGGGGGGGGGGGGTAGTCATTATCATGCATGACCGCAGTCGTATGACCATAGACCCTCGCATCCCTACAATGCCGGGAGGGGGGGGGGGAGGGGGTGGGGGGGGGGGGGGGGGGGGGGGGGGGGGGGGGGGGGGGGGGGGGGGGGGGGGTTAGGTTTGCCGAACCCCGCTGCCCGCGGTTCGGCTCGTCTTTTTTTTTTTTTTTATTTTTTTTTTTTTTTTTTTTTTTTTTTTTTTTTTCAGGAATTTTACGAGGAGCGTGTAATCGCGTTTTGACTGCTGTACATAAATAGTACACCAGTATACTACCGGTAGGAAATACTCTCGCCATTAGGCAGCCCGCAGGGCTGCCTGGGGGAGAAACAAGCGTACGTGTCGGCAAACCTCAACAGCACGCTTTCGTTTTTTGTTTTTCAACAGCGGGGGGGGGGACCACGAGCACAGGTAGTTTGTCTGTCCTCGCCATACGTTCGGTAGCACACACCACATCTGTCCCGATATATAAGCAATTTTTAGGGTAAAAATTAGTGTAAAAACAGTCACTATATTTTGCGACAGAGTGGTACCTGCTACTCTGTAGGTCCCAGGGGGGGGGGGGGGGGGGGTGTACTCGATAGGAGAGATGTACTCGATCTCATGCATGGCCGTAGTCGTATGACCATAGACGCTCGCATCCCTACAATGCCGGGACGGAGCATGTCGGGTTTTCACCGACCAGGCAGACATTGCTTGCACCAAGCGCGAAGCGCCGTGAGGTGTCCGGCGAGTCGCATGAAGGGTGAGCTGCATCCTACTAAGAACCGCTTGTGAGGCGGACTTGCATATGGATGACAGCTTCAATGAGTTAGTTTAATTTCCGGTGTGGCCACTTCCAGAGACAGCATGGGGAGTACTATGTAACTGTCTCTTGGGTGCCGTACCATGAACACTACGTGATACGATCAATTCCCTTGTGCAGAGTAAAGGTTCTTTACTTCGCACAAATGATCTAACTAGACGACCAGCTGTGGGCGACCGCCACAAAAAAAAAAAAAAAAAAAAAAAAAAACGGTACCCTGGATGTCTAGCTCACGTAGTGAGCGGCATGTTTTACAGTGTCGTTGCCAACCGACGCCAACCCAACCCATATATAATATATGGGCAAGGGGGGGGGGGGGGGGGGGGGGGGGGGGTTACAGACGGTGCAGCCGCCGCCGCCGCCGCCTACTCCTCCTGTCTAAAACACGGGGTAGCTCTCGCTGTGTAGGAACTCGGTGCGTATACAGTACGAGCAGGTGGAGCTATCTATCTATCTGTGGATGATCTAGTCCTCACCTGCCGCTGTGAGAGGTCGTGCATGATCTGTGATGGTACAGATCCTAACCAGGAAACGCGTGCTACTACTGTTGCTGTACTGTAGGCCATGCGGCTTATACGGGCCGTGCCACCCGACAACTCGAAGGAGCTAAGTAGATCGCGCATACAGTTAGTACAAGACCGGGAAGATAGGTACCAGGGTATGCCTTGCAAGGTCTAGAGCGCTGCACTGCACTGAAGTGAGGTGAGGAGTCGATGGTCTGTCCGAGCTGTAGATCTGTCCGAGCTGTAGATGTTTGGAACTGTCATGAAAAACCGCTGCTTGCTTGTGTTTTGCTGGTGTAAGCCATTAAAAAAAAAAGAAGAAAAAAAACACACACACACACAAACACAGACACAAAACTAAAAAAAACAACATACGAGTACAAAAAAGAAAAACGGAGTTTTTTTTTTTTTTTGCAAGTCGGGAACGCCGCGAATTTCCGGCAGCTGCACCACCCCCCCCCACCCGGCTTCAAAATACGCTTTTTTTCTGCGATAACGGTATAGTATATAGAGCTTTTTTTTATCCCGGCCAAATAATTTCTGACTTTTGACGGGGCTCCTATGATTACTCTGAGGAAGTATGATACACCCAGTAAGTAATTACCCTGGTATGTACCATTCTAGGCGGAAATTATAAGGATGGTTGACACATTGACCCATTTAGGGCAAACTAAAAGGATGGTTGACACTTTTAGGGCAAACTAGAAGGATGGTTGACACGTTGACACTTTCAGGGCAAACCAGAAGGACGGTTGACACATCGACCCTTTTAGGGCAAACCAGAAGGATGGTTGACCCTTTTAGGGCAAACTACAGTAGAAGGAGGATGGTTGACACGTTGACCCTTTTAGGGCAAAAACTAGAAGGATGGTTGACACGTTGACCCTTTTAGCTGCAAACTAGAAGAGGATGGTTGACGCTTTTAGCGCAAACCAGAAGGATGGTTGACACTTTTAGGGCAAAATGAGATCCCGCTTTTGGGGGACGAACCACACAAATTGTAAGCAGTTCGTCCCCAAGATGGTACTGCAGTACTATTATTACGGGGGTCCATAGTTAACAGGACCCATGGTGTACATAAAAACCTATATATTTGCCTATTTTTACTAACAAAATTTGGTCCCGTTAACTATGGACCCCCGTAATAGTACTATTAATACTTGTAACTCGTAAGGTTGATACTTATGAATACCGAGCGGCGGCCCTTCTATTTCCGACCAGACCGTGCCGCGAGAGGTTTGGTTGTCCAGATGGCGCTCGTCGGGGGACGGGGGGGGGGGGGGGGGGGGGCTCCATCGGCGACGAAGCCGAGCGGCGCAGCTGCAGGGGCTTGCGGCTGGGAGCAGAGCCGTCCCCGTTAAGGGAGGGCTGGTACTCTTGGCTATCGGTCCGTCGAAATCGCCGAAAATTATCGCCGGAAAGGTGCTTGAAATGTATGTATTTTTTGCATTTTTTTTTTTAATAGTTCGAAGTATATTTACGCACACAAAAACCCTGAGTTCCACAGCTTCAGATTTTGTTCCCCCCGAAAAAGAGATGCATACCATATACATGGTATCCTGCAAGAGATCACATCATATAATCCGTTCGTCGTACCGAGTACGCAAGTTCGGAAATTATCACACAGCTTTTGGCAAATATGATTGGACGAAACGCTCGATCTCATCACAGCTGAACTTTTTGTTTTTTGTTTTTTGTTTTTGTAGATATTTGTTGGAATCCTTTTACATGGTTTACAATAATTTTGTTGTATACCTGTCCTACATACGCGTACGAGCTGGGCCAGCCAAGGTGCTGCCAAATCGGTTGGTTGTCCACGCCCCGCTCAATACTACACGTACGATTCGGATGAGATTTTTTTGACACGGTGATCATGCATCAACCCACAAATGGAAAGCGAGCCCTTTTTTTTTGTTCGAGAGATAAGACCGATACACTGAGTCGGAAAAATACAAAAGTGACCGTAACGTGTCTGAAAAAAAAAGGGCCCGCTTTCCGTTTTTGTTTGCGTATGTTGTGCAAATACGAGGTTAAAAATTTCAGGTCGAAACTCGCAAATTTGAACGTGGCATCGCAGAAGAACAAAAAAATGATCATATTTACTTGAGTTATGTATGGAGATCGTGTTTTGGCGATATCTCTTGATGGGTGGCGAAATGGGCGCTGAAACTAATATTGGTCTTGTCGTGGGGTTTTGCAGCTATGTCTCCACCAATTTTCGCCTTGATCGGGAACGAAGATTTTATTACGAGTTTCGTGTTGAAACGTTGGTGTTTTTGAGTTTTCGCCAATATCCCGTCGAGATCGAGTCGAATTATAAATATGTCTTATTTTATATATATATATATATATATTGCACATGCAGTGTTGTGTCAGGGTTAGTGCCTCCAATTTTTCAGAAGTTCTAATTCGTAGTGGTTCACGAGATACGACATGCCGATGATTTATCCATTTTTCGCCTGGCCCAGCTCGTAGGTCATGGGGGGAGTGTTCGTGCTGCTGCTGCTGCTGCTGCTGTTTTTGTTTTTGTTTATTGTCGTTTGGGCGGGGTAGAGAAGGGCCCTCAACCGAGTCTAATCTCTGAACGAAACGAGCGTTGAGCTCACTTAGGCGGTGCGATCGTTTTTAGGCCCGCATTTTTTTTTTTTTTTTTGTCGACAATGACGGACGGTAAAACAAGGGCAGCGCTATTTTCACGGAGGTCCCGCAGTAATAAATAGGCCCCAAAATAAGCCCAAAAGCGCCCACTTTGGTGCGCATGCATGCATGCATGCATATCGAGAACGACTGCGTGAATAGAAAAAAAAAAAAACGTTGCCTGTGCAATTTTTGCGGTTGATGGTAGGCTTCCTTTCCCATCGATCCTACGTTTGTATTCTTCAGAAATACATTGGGAAGCCTTTTTTCCCCCCGTTTTGGGCCTGTATACTATTAATAGGGACCACTGTAAATAGTCTAAAAGTCGAACGTCGGATTTTGCAGGGCTGTTCACGGGTCGGGTCAAACCTAGCGGGTCGGGTCGGGTCGGGTCGGACCGGGTTGGGTCGGGTCAGGTAATGACGACCCGACCACCCGATCCGTGAGAGATGTTTTGAAAAACTCCTGTCCCGACCCGGCCTGGCCCGATCCGATCCGACCCGACTCGACCTGTAAGATAGCCGGCGATCGGGTTATGACCCATGGAGAGAGCCCTGCTATATCATTTTTTTCGAAAGGTGCTCTCCGACCAGACCTTCTCGGAAACGCGCCGGTGGTTCGGTGTGCTGGCGAACCTTAACCTTCCTGTTTTCTGGGAAAATCAAGCGCTGAAAAAAAAAAAAAACGATCGCCCACCCCTGCGCGTACCCCAAGGCTCTGTAGTTTAGTTTACGGTATGCCCCCGTACCACCGTAGCCCGCGCCTTCCCCCCCCAAAAAGGGGTCCCTAAGTTTTTAAGCCGCCGTGTAGATGAGTGAACTCGCTTCCCCCCTCTGAAGAGAAGAAAATAAAAAACGCGTTTCCCCCTCACACGCGAAAAAAACAGGCGGAAGGTACCAGGCGCTGGTCGCGGGGGGCAACCCTGCCTGGCCGGGGTGGGGTATGGAGGCTTCTATGTCCACCGACAAGCGAGGGAGTACCTGGACAGCGTGGGGCGGCAGGTGCTGAGGGAGCGGGAGGAGGAGGAGGAGGAGCAGGGGCGGGAGGGGCAGGGGGACGGGACGGGAGGGTGCTCGGCGGGCGGACTCGGTTAGCTTCGGGCCAAGACGATGATGACCTGATTGGACGTGGCCTGGCCGAAGGTGGCCTGGCTTTGGCCCGTCCTGGTCTCTGACCGGGCCTTGGTTGTGGATGTCACTGCAGTCTTGCCTTTTTCTAGGCTCGTTGGGTTTGCTGGGGCGGGGGTTCTGGTTTTGATATGAGGGGGGGGGGGGGGGGGGGGGGGGGGGGGGGGGGGGGGGGGGGGGGGGGGGTTGGAAGCTCGTGGAAGCGTTTCTTGTTTCTTGTTTTTGTTTCTTTCCTTGTCGGAGACAGGGGTGACTAATACTAATACCTGACATGGCCTGTACTTGAGCCTCTTTTCTTTTTTCCTGACATGGTGTATGTATATATATATATATATACTCGAAGTATGGCCTGGCCTTGAGGGGTTCGCTGGGTCTGTTTCTTTTTTGCTGCGGGGCGACTGGTGCTACGGTAGACGTAGCACCTACCGTAGCACCTACGGGTACCTTATCTGAGACTCATCACTTGAAATAGTGTAGAAGCTCTGCACCTCGCCCAAAAAACTGGTTTTGAGCAAAAACCCCCAAAAAAAGTGCAGTCCGATGAGAAATCCGACAGCTCATTTATGTAACACCAGGCGTATCGCGAATACTATCGTAAAACACTGTACAATGGCATGGCATTCCAACGTTGTTGAGTGAGTTCCTCAGTGCCCTTGAGCAGACCGGTCGGCCAGAAATATTATTTGGCCTGAAAGTGCTACGACTCATCCTTCTGTGGTAGCAGCAAGCCTCTTCATGACGCATGCTACAGCGGTGTGTACAGGTAGCACCGATATTTCCTGAGGAGCTCCTCTCTTAATTATTGCATAGGAGCAGCTCTATACGACACTTCACCCGCCCAAAAACTGATTTGTTGAGAGATGTTGCACAAGAATCCCATGGCCTCTTTTGGTAGGGAAGAGAAAAAATGCAGGTTTCCCTGTAGAGATGCATGTACCTGGGACGGCTTGTGCTATCAGGGATTCGGGGCGTTACGTATTTGCGGCGGCCAATCACCACCGTGCGTGCTTACGGCACAAAAAAGCTTCGCCTTGATCACGTAGCTACGTAGTCCGACATCACTGATTAATAGGCGTCTTGCGAATAAATTGCATTGAAAATGCACAAAGCAGGATTCCGACGAGATTGGTTGGGTAGTAGTCCCATCGGTTAAGCAGTGCCGCCCGTCTGCCAGAAACAAGGAAGGGCCAAAAATTGTTACACCTACCTCCTTTTATATTTCGTAGCAGCACGCGTCGCTTGTGGGTTTTCGTCGAGGTGGGTGGCTTTTTTTGCTGGACTTGGCTGTTTGCTCGAGTTTTTACCTGAAATGGCTCTCCCGTGCTGTGGCCTTAATCCTTTTAGTGCTGCAGTCCCGTTTTGGGGACAACTCACTTGGAATTAGACTGGTTTGTCTCCAAATCGGGACTGCAGTACTAAAGGGGTTAAGCTGGGTTTGTTTCGCTTTACATCGTTCGGAACTGTGAGGTGATTTATTTTATTTTATTTTTTTGTGATTATTATTCTTTCAGTTTTCATCAACTGAATGGGCGTTATTATTGCAGATTGTTTCTTCCTCCGGCGTTTTTCTTGTTTCTCGTTTTCGAGTCGAAGGGGGTTTTGCTCTTAAACGGCGGATTTGCATCGTGCGAATTTTGGTTTTGCTACGTATACGTATGGTGCATTGTTTGTTGTATGCTTTCTCGAGGATTCTGATTCTCGCAAACTCTACAAAGTGCTCGTATTAGAATTAATAAACACTAGTGCCTAGCATGTACCCTGGTAAAAATCACAAGTGCGACTCGTGTGCCCGATGGGAACGGCTGTTTTTTTTGTTCTCCTGTTTTTTTTTTTTTTTTCTTCTTGTCCTTCGATCGTTGTGAGTGCCTTCGCTTCAGCCCGCGTGTAACATACATGTGTTCTCCAGCCTGTCGGAGACCTACCGCGACGATCATACCATTTACCATCAAACCTGGAGCACGGCTTTCGCCGGTTTTGTCTCTCAGAAACACGACAAGCTTCCGTCGCTTGCCGACCGACCGACCCATCGACCCCCTCCGACGGGGGAACAATTCAAGGAGACGTATCATGTGTACAAGCACGGTGGCCACCCACCCGTCGACGAGACCTTCCTCGTACATACTGACAAACCAGGACCACAGGTGCACTATAACCATTACTGCGTTGACGCGCCCCCACACAATCTGCAACACCGACCGACGCCCCCCCCTCCCCCCCCCCACCCAAGAAAAAAAAAAAAAAAAAAGCGACCGCCTCCTTCACATGACAAGGCAGCAAAAACGTACCAGGTACGAATATAGACGGCGTCTACAATAAGGGGACCACCGCGGTTTTAACCCAACGCGCCAGCCCCCTCTGACGCCTGCTACTTGAATGGACCCTCTTGGTCCTGCCGTGTACAGAAACATGCATCTTAACTCTAATTTTTGAAGTAGTTTGTCCCCAATCGTCACCCGAAACGGGAGTTTTAGTGCGGTTCTCAAGGGGTTTGAAACGAAATACCCGAGGTACCTAATTAAGAGTACCCCAACATCGTCGGAACCACCATTTTTTTTTTTGTGTTTTGCTTGTCAAGCCTTACCATTCTGACCGAAAATATAACACCCAGTTGGTTTCTTGAGACCAGACCGACAGCAAATGGTGTTTATATTTCCGGTCAGAGTGGTATGCTCGAAAGTAAAACTGCTATTAATATTAATAGGCCGCCATCGGGTTGCGCGATTCGACGCGAGTCGACGAGGGAAAAAAAAAGAAAGGGGCCGAACGGAAGTCCTCTCGCGAGAAAAAAAAATACTGCAAGGCACGAGCCGTCGTGGGAAGGAAAGAGGGAGAAGACCCTATACTTTGTGACCCCGTATCTATAAGTTTCGACTGATGATTGGGAGGAGAACAGAAAAGAAGCAGGGCGTAATATAGTAGATGGGATGGAAAAGAAAAAAAAGAAGAAGAAAAAATGTCATGGTTTGCTCAAAGTCATTTTCTGGGTGAGGCATACAGCAGTATAGATAAGAGCTTCGTACGTACTGCTGTAGGGGGTCCTCCCACAAGGCGGTGTTCCGATATACGGCGGTCAAAAATCGCTTGGCGCGACTGCGGAAGTGTGAACAATGCGAGTCCCTCCCATAATAAGGCGGTCATGTTGCGCCCCAGAGAGAGGCACACCACTGCCTTACTGGCTAGCCAACTATTATTACGGGGGACCATAGTAAATAGGACTAAATCTTGTTGGTAAAAATAGGTCAACTATTATTACGGGAGACCATAGTAAATAGGACTAAATCTTGTTGGTAAAAATAGGTAAATGTATACCAGGTAGGTTTTTGTGTGTACCGTAGGTCCTATTTACTATGGTCCCCCGTAATGCAGTAAGTTGAAGTCAGGAGTCCCCCAGAAGGAAGTAGGTTTAAAACCCTTCAAGCGCTATTACGGAGGACCATAGTAAATAGGACCAAATATTGTTGTGGTAAAAATAGGTAAATATATCGTTTTTTTTAATGTATACCATAGGTCCTATTAACAATGGACCCCCGTAGTAGCAGCTAGCTGATGATGTCGTCCCGTTGCGGGGAGACACTACTTACTACCGAGGGCCACAGTAAATAACGCCTACGGTACAGACAAAAACCTTTACCAGTATATATCCCTATTTATCCCTATTAATACAAACAATATTTGGTCCTATTAACTATGGAACCCCCGAAATACTTGAAAATCTGAGTGGTTTGTCCCAAAAAATTGGACTGCTGTTCTACTGCTGTAAAAGGGTTGAGCTCATCGTGTAGCACGCGTCCCCTGCACTAAAAGCAGCGTAGTAAGAAATCCCTGAGAGCTCGAAGAGATCTTGACGAGACCAAGGAGCACCGGTCTCTTGACACGTCAGCCAGACGCAGCAGGTAGGGACAAATTCATCCGCTGTTTTGGTTGTTTTGGAGACGCTTGAAGGTCTACAGCAGCGACATGCATACGCATGCGTAGCCCGACCGAAAGAAGACCACGAGCGTCGATCTTGTCAAGCGCTTGTGAGGGCCGTGACTATTATCACCATCTCGGAGAGTTTTTTTTTTTTTTTCCCATTCCCAGAGCATGATTTTCAGTTTTTGTTTTATTTCGCGCAATTTTTTTCCATCCTCCATTTTTTTTTTCCTGCTCTTTTCTTCCAAATGTGTGAAATTTAACTTTCCTGGTATTTTGCCCTCTGATAACTTTCACAAATCGTGACAGAACGCCCCTATATCTTAACAAAAAAAAAAAAAAACTCTCCGATAATAAAGGTCCTATAAGTAGGAAGAGCCTTCAGTACATCATAACATACATATCTATGTGTACTGCATCAATCATCACGCTGTGCACGGGTGGGTGTCGTCCATAGGCCTACGAGTAGAGGTTTTGCACTTCGGGGATCCCCTTCCCCCCCCTGCGCCCTCCACCGGTGCTGCTGCTTCGTGCAGGCGATGCTGCTGTGCATATATGTATATATATAATCGTCCTTTTTTTCCGACAATTTTTTCCCCCACTTTAAGTTTTCCAAAAAAAGGCGTTATTGTGCCTACCTACGTAGTATGATGTACGGTCCTTGCATTTCGGGGGAGTAAGCAGTGCCCCCTCTATAGTGCCGGTACGTGCCAG
This sequence comes from Macrocystis pyrifera, assembly GCA_031763025.1. Classification (NCBI taxonomy): domain Eukaryota; class Phaeophyceae; order Laminariales; family Laminariaceae; genus Macrocystis; species Macrocystis pyrifera. The sequence goes on along the minus strand of JASSKH010000017.1, from coordinate 5,173,301 downwards.
GCCAATACCCCGGCAACATAGCGGGCACCGGCATTATTCCGCGCGCTACCACACCGGTTGATCCCATCTGGGCCAAGCGATCCCACCGGCATTGCATCGGGCACCGGCACTAATATAGAGGGACCCCTACTGCCGTACTTTCACGTGCTGATAGAAAATAGTAGTATTAGGGCTGGAAGAGCACAGCCGAGCTTTCCTCCCTGTCTGACCGGAAGCGGCAGCCGAGACACTTTCTGCTCGACGCCAACCGCTGCCATCGTTGGGAACCAAACGCGCTGGTGATATTTAATGCTTGTTGCGCCTGCTTTCTCTCTCCCCCCCCCCCCCCCCTCCCTGATTCCTCGCGCACCGCGCGCTATTGCTCCTCTCCTCTCCCTCCCTCCCCCTCCTCCTTTCCTCCTTCCGGTTGCACCAGTTGAATAAAAAAAAAACAAAAAGAAAAATAACAACAAATAACAACTACAGCAACAACCACAACCAACCAACCATTATCACCACCGCCAAGGCCTGTCTGCGTACCCGCCAACCCAATTTTTATGGTCAAATCGCAATAAGAAAGAACAGCAGCAACAGGAGCAAGCATAATTTTGGTAGCGTTCTAGGCTGTCACCCCTCTTACCACGGCCTTTCCTTATCGCCTCTCTTTCTCCTCCCTTTTCCCTCCCTCCACCTCCCGGCCCCCGCTGCCTTCGGGACCTGTTGGTCATCCACGTATGTCTCGCTCGCTGCGTTCAACTCGCTCGCTTGCACATTCCGTGTGTACCCCCCCCCCCCCCCCCCCCCCCCTCCTCCCCCCCCCCCCCCCCCCCCCCCCCCCCCCCTCCTCCCCCGTCCCCCCCCACTCCCACCCCTCCGCCCACTACCAACGAAAAATAAAAATGAAAACGAATCAATAAACAACGATGGATGATGCACACAACAAACGAGAGCTAAACATAAGCAGACTACAGTAATAAAGGTATACACCGTGATGCCCCAAACATGCCCGCCGTGTATCAATCAATAGCCGACAGCCGCAATCGTCACCAGCTTGATCACTCGGCACCTCGCGCGATGCTCGTCGTAAGATATACCGTAGTTACAGCCTCCCCCCCCACACGCACACACGTCTCTCATCTTTCTCTTTTTCTCTCTCCTCCTGCTCTCTCTCATCCTCTCCCCCACTCCTCAAAATCCTTCTTTCATTTCCCCTCCGTATATCCTTGTACATCACCATAGTTTCAATGTTTTCTCCTTCTCTGCTCTAGCTGCACGGTCGCTATAATTTCGGTAAATAGAATAAAATAAGCCACCCGACTCAAAAAACAAAAATACGAAGTAAACAAACAACTACACCGCAGAAACAAGCGCCCTTGCCCCCCCCCCCCCCCCGTCCCCACCCAGCAGCAGATCGAAAACATGATACAACGAGAGATAAAAAGAAAAGAAGGAAGAAAGGAAAAAAAGAAAGAACAAAAAAAAAAACGGGAGAAAAAAAAAAACACTCGAGAGAGCACACCAAGCCAAACCAAGCCAAACCAAACCAAACAACCACCACGATGACAACATAAAACTGCACAAAAGCATCCTGGACCGGAGGGCTACGACTCCACCGAAGGCATCACATCACATTCATACTTGTATCTACTGAACTTCATGTACCGGCAGGTATGTATTGTATGAACGGTATGCGCATACAACCCGCAAGAATATGAGATGTATGCGGATTGACCCGCAAGACTATTAGCCGTACGCGGATTGACCCGCAAGGCTACCAACTGTATGCGGATTGACCCGCAAGACTATGAGCTGTGAGCGCAATGACCCGCAAGCCTACGAGCTGTCTACACATTGACCCGCAAGACTACGAGATGTATGCGAATTAACCCGCAAATCTACAAGCTGTAAGTGCATTAACCCGCAAGACTGCGAGCTGTATGCGCATTTTACCCCGGAACACTACGGGAAAGACTGCTTGCGTTGCTGTAGGCGTGGGAAGGCGACGTTCGCCGTGCCCCCCTCAACCCGGCTGCTCTCCCGCGCCCACGTCCAAGAAAAGAATATGCTACTAGGAGACCGCGGCTTGATCCCTTGACTGACCGCCCCTACACTAAAACTGGTATACTAACGCCAAAATAGGCCTTGACGCGCCCAAAAAGACGACTCCTGGTACGTACGTAACATATTTTTTCAAGGCGCTATATATTGGGCAATATATTGTACAGCAAAGCGAAAGCGACACGAACAACACGCCCTTCCTCCCTCCAGAAACCCGCGACAAAGTTATCTCCTGTAGATAGAATAGAACAAACCCGCGAAAGCCGTATCTAGAAACAAACCCGCCGCCTCAGGCAGCGGCAATAATAGGCGGACGGGTTGAACCGCCCCAGGCGAGACTGGCGGGCGGATCGGACCCGCGCTACGGAGAGCAGCAGACAGCAGGAAAACAATAATACAACAACAACAACAAAAAAACTAGAGCGGCGGATACGTAGGTACCGATGCGTACGTAGTACGTACATACCGGCAGGTACAACACGCACTGGGGGAAAAAATAAAATTACGTGGTGTATGAAAAGATTGTAAACACTCAATACTCCAGCCAGCCGTCCGTCGGTCTGGCCTAAGGGGGCCGTCGGTACGAGCCCAAGACGGATGGCACGGGCAGGAGAGACCGACCGACCATCCCCGCTTTAAAGAAAAAAAAAACACCTCGATATATCATACGTACGTACGTTTTTTTGCGAGGTATGATATCGCATCTCCCTCCCACACGAAAGGCCGCGGGGTTGGCTGGGTACGTACGCACGCACCATCCCCTCCTGGGAAACCGCAGAAAACAAACCAGTCCTTGCCCAAGCCCATGAGAGACCCCAGAGGAGGGGGGGGGGGGGGGGGGGGGACTTCCACAAACTCCCGAGAGATTGGGGGGGGGGGGGGGGGGGGGGGGGGGGGGGGGGGGGGGGCGCTCGTGCGCAAAATATATTGCGGTATCGTCGTTTTCGCGTGCCTTCACTTGCCGCCGCTCTCGCTGAAGCAAGAAGGACCGCGCGCTCGACGGACCAAGAAAACAAAACCCATGTCCCCCCCCCCCTTCTTGATCCTTCTCTCGACCTCCCCCCCCTCTACAGTCTGAACCCCATCACTATTAATGACCACCTTTAGAACCTACCGCACCCACACCCGGATTCGGGAAAAAAATACTTAAAAATGGAGTGGCATAACTTGTTGTGCAGGAAGTAGCGAATGGGTCATAAGGTCTTGTCTCCCTGAAAGTTTCTTCCTCGGCTTGGCTCCCCCTCCACCTACTCTTACAAATGCCCCCAAACAATACCAAAACCCTCTCCACCACCTTCCTTCCTTCCTCGCGTTTCGACCATGCCTGCCCTCCCCCTCCCCCCCCCCCCCCCCCCCCCCCCCCCCCCCCCCCCCCCCCCCCCCCTCACCCCCCCCCCTCCCACGCCCCCATGTCCCCCTTCCCCTATTCCAGCTGCATCGCCTACGCTCCTTCTACGCCCCCCCTCCCTTCCTCCCCTCCTCCCCATTCCTGTGGGAGAACGGGCGCTGGCGGCCGTAAGTGGACCTTTGGGGTATGAATTTGAAAACAAAAAGGTCCTTACATTTCCGGCCAGTGGTACGTAACGCTTACAGGGTGTAACGCTCACAGTAACGCATACGCCTCCTGACATTGCCGCTTAGCGAACAAAAACGCAGGAATACGGGGGGGGGGGGAGTAAACAGAGTGGCGCGGGAGCCAGGGCAGGCTCTACAGGTATCGACCGACCGTACCACCACTGAATAGAAAAACTAAAACTGAACAGAGACGCTGGGGTGGCAGTATAGCGGCATAGCGGTGGGGGGCGGGATGCGTCGCACCGACGTTAACCAATCTATCACTTCTCTCTCTCCCTCCCTCCCTGCCTGCCTCCCTCCTTTCCCCAGCCCATCAATCCCTCTGAGCTGCCTCCGCGCAAACAAACAAACTTTCAAACCTAACCGTAAATCAGCCGCTGGTGGTGGTGGTGGTGGTGATGGTGGTGGCGGTAGTAGTGGTGCTGTAGCTGCCACCGCCGTTGGTGCTGTTGTCGCCGCCGCCGCCGCCGCCGCCGCTGCCACTGCTGCTGCCGCTGTCGCCGCCGCCGCCGCCGCTGCCCTTTTGCCTCCCTTCACACCACCGAACAATCTTCCAGCGTCGGGGCAAAACCTGTCGGCGGCGAAGCCAAAAAACGGTGTGCGAAACCCAGAAAGACACCCACAAGACAATTCCCTCCGCCCCCCGCGCCATGTTCTCGCCGTTCTTCGTCACACTCGTGCTTTGTCACGTCTTGTCGAAACTCAACCCCAGCCAGACACAGAATTTTTCCATAGAAAAAAAACAAGACCGTACTTCCCCTCCGACCTTTTTCTCGGGGGTTCTCGGCCGGCGAGAGGACGATGTAAGGGAGCCCGCGCGAAAGGGTCGGTCGGTGGATCGGTCGGTCAGCCCAGGACACAAACGAGACCTTACCCTCCGCCCTCCCCCCGTCGCTCCCTCCTGGTCCCCGCTTCCCCTCCGTCTCCTGTCCTCCCTCCCTCTCTCCTCCCTCTTCGTCCCTCCCTCCGGCACCCCTTAACAACGTCGCGGTCCCTCTTTTTTTTCATCAGAGGAAGAAATACCACATTCCAAACGCAAAGCTAAAAAAAAAAAGGTGTACTAAAACCTTCTAAAAAAAAAAATGGAAAAACTAGATCGAGACGAAGCCCGACACGGCAGAGGTGGCCACCGCCCCCGCCCCTGCCCCCGCCCCCGCCCCCGCTCCCGCCCTCCCGCGGCTGCTGCTTCTACGTGCCATTACCGTCGCCCCCGCCGCTGCGGTCTCCTCAGGCACAAAGGCCTCACCCTTTAAATGCGCGCCCGCCGCCACCGACATCGCCGGCGCAGCACTAGCACCGGCACCGGCGCCAGCACCAGCACCGGCGCTCGCGGCGGCGGCGGCGGCAGCGGGGTCAGCACCAGGGGCGGGGTCGTGGTCCGTAACCTTGCCATGAGCAGGTCCTCCGAACCCCGGCAACACCCCCTTCCAGGTGACAGGGATGGGGGGGGTTAGGCAAGCATGCCCCCCGGCCTTGCCCTCGCTGCTCGCGACCAGACCCCCGTTTCCATCTCCAAGGCTCTCGTCGTCGGCAGTCACGACCGACGCGTGGGTGACGTCGGTCGCACTCATGATAGCGGCGGTAGCGGCGGAAGTGGCAGCGGCGGTAGCGGCAGTAGAAGCAGGAACAGCAGCAGCAACGGCGGCGGCCGCGGCGGCCGCGGCGGCGGCGGCGGCAGTGGCAGCGGCGCTGGCCTGTCTCCTCTTCCCGCTCGCTTCTCTCCGGGCGCGGCTGAGCAAGGCGTCCATTCCGATGGTGGTATCATCGTCCACATCGCCACCGCCGTCGCCGCCGTCGCCGCCCTCACAACGGTCTCCACTGCTGTCACCACTGATGGCACCTCCAACCCTCCCCCCTCCTCCTCCTCCGCCGCCGCGAACCGACACCCTCCCCTGCCGCTGGTACAGCTGCTGCTGAAGCTGCTGCTGCTGCTGCTGCTGCTGCCTCGTCGATAGCCCGTGGATCCCTCCAGGAGACCCGGCGGCAACCGACAGCTCGAATTTCGCGTCGGACGCACCTCCCTCTTCCTCGTCCTGGACCTGCAAAGGCGTCGTCCCGCCCATGTCCAGCAAGCTCCTCGCCACCGCGCAATCCGCCACCGCTGACGCGGCAGGAGACGCCGCCGCTCGCCCGCTGCCACCCGCTCCACCTGCCCCAGCACCCGCCCCAGCAGCGGCCGCGGCCACGGCCGCGCCGCCACGAACGTTAACGCTGCCGTAGCTACTATTGTGGAGAGCGGCGGCAGTGGCGGCCGCGGCCGCGGGAGGGGTGTCCGAAGGGTCCCCGCCACCGCTGCCGCTGCTGCAGTTATCAGACTCGTCCTTGACGAGCCCCCCCGGGCGTGGACGGGAGCGGGAGGACGGGGGGGAGGAGGGGGAGGGTGTGGCGGTGGCGGCGGTGGTGGAGGAGGAGCAGGAGGGGGAGGAGGAGGAGAACAGTGGCGCGCCTCGCAGGGCTTCGGCGAGGGGAGGTGGAGGTGTTGCGTCCGCGTCGTCGTCGCCACCCACTTGGACGTGGTGATCGGGGCTTGGTGCTACCGTTTTCGCCTGCGTTAGAAGTGGTTGGTTGACCGGGGGGGGCGAAGGGGGGGGGGGGGGGGAGACGGGACGGAAGCGTGGGGGGGGGGGGGGGGGGGGGGGGGGGGGGGGGGGGGGGGGGGGGGGGGGGGGGGGGGGGGGGGGAGGGAACGGAAGCGCGGGGGGGGGGGGGGGAGGGAGGGAACGGGAGCGTGGGGGGTGGGGGGGGGAAGGGAACGGGGTGGGGGGGGGGGGGGAGGGGGTTCGTTTGTTGTATGCCTTAGTCATCGACCATTGACCACGCACCCCTTCCGAGACAGGGGGGGTGTACTCGATATCATGCATGGCCGTAGTCGTATGACCATAGATCCTCGCATCTCTACATTGCCCGCCGGGACGGAGCACGTCGGGTTTTCATCGACCAGACAGACATTGCTTGCACCAAGCGCCAAGCGTGACAAGAGGTGTTCGGGGAGGAGGGGGGTTACATTGATGTTCTGCAACCCTTCCTAGAGTCGTCAGACCTTACTACGTGTACTACAATGCGTCCCCTGAGGGATAGTCGGAGGGATAAAGGCTTCCTAGCTTGTTAAACTACTCTACCACGATGGGGGTTTCCAGGAAGGGGGCAACAGGAGGGTGGGGAGGGGTGGGGGGAGAAATGCAAGAACAACGGGGGACGCAAGAGGGCGTACACGAAAGAGAGATAACAAAAAAATAGGGGCAAATGCCAAAATCAGGTATACCTGATCCGTTTGAGCCAAAATCAGGTACCAGGTACATGCTAAAACCAGGTAAAAAACGCGCGCCACGAGCGGTGTTATGTCCATGAAAATCCGGCAAAAAAAGAACGCGCCTACAGCATTGAGCGTGCCACATGGCCTCCAAAATCTGAATTGTTTAGTTCTCTTCAGGGTGTAGGTACCACTCGGCGTTTCGTCTGGACCACCCCGCGTCGAGGTGGTCTCAGGTTTGGTACGGCAAGATAATTTCGTGCCGAGCAGGCGGTTCCGCGAGGACGGTCTGGAAGCTTTAAGCTGTCAACGGGGGGGGGGGCGCTAGAGTGAATACTCTTGGCGCTCCCGCCGTGGCGAAACAAACGAAGCATATTAATAGTGACTCTTTGCAGGCCCAAGTGGAGCCCGTGGTACCTATGATACACCCTGAAGAAAACAAAATCAATTCAGATTTTGGAGGCCATGTGGCACGCTTAATGCTCTATTATAGCGCATTCCTTTTTTTTTTCCGGATTGTCGTGGACCGCTCGTGACGCGCGTTTTGTGCTTATTTTTAGCATATAACTGGTTTTGGCCGAAAAGTGGCCCGAGGTATACCTGATATTGGCTAAAACCCAAAAAATATATATACCCGACAGAAAAACACGACGACAGCAGCACCACCACCACACCACCACCACCACCACCACCACCACCACCACCACCACCACCACCACCACCACCACCACCACCACCACCACCACCACCACCACCACCACCACCACCACCACCACCACCACCACCACCCACCACCAAACAAGACACTTACCGCACGCGCGCTCGATTGCCCCGCCGCCGCCTCCCCGTCCGCTCCTTCCGGCGGCACCAACCTCCGCCCCCGGGCCGACATCCTCGGAGGGGTGCGAGGCGGAAGCGACACCAGCGCCGCCTCGGTCGCTCGCCTCTTGCGCCCCCCCGCCGCCCCCTCGTAGTTCTTGCAGTTGCTGCACTTGCAGTTTGTGCCGCACGCCACGGAGGCCTGGTAGCACTCGCAGTACTTCTTCAGGCACGCCGACTTCTTGCAGTTGCAGCCGGAGTTGTGCGACCGCTTTCCCGCGCGCTTCTCGAACTTGCTCACGAACGCCTGCGGGTTCCGGTCGATGGTGTTCTGGATGGCCACTTGCCGGAGGTCCTCGGTGCGCTCCGTGTTGAGACACTCCATGCAGTTGCAGTCCCGGCAGTACTGCCGGCGCTGGAAGCACTCGCAGTACAGCTTCAGGCACTTCGATTTCTTGCAGTTGCACGTCGTCGGCACGTGGTTCGCGCCTCCTCCCCCTCCACCGTCCGCTGATCCCGCAGCGGCGGTGGCAGCAGCGGTCCCCGACGCCCCTACTTCACGTGCCACCGGTGGCGGCGGCGACGGCGGTGGCGGCGGTGGCGTCGCCGGCGGCTTCTGCTGCTGCTGCTGCTGCTGCTCATGTTGCTGCTGCCGCTGCTGCTCCTCCTGCTCCTGTTTTAGCTCCCGCTTCTGCTGCTGCTGCTGCTGCTGCTTTTGCTGCTTCTGCTGCTTCTGCTGTTGCTGCTTTTGCGGCTGCTTCTGCTTCTGCTTCTGCGTGGACCCCCTCCCTCGTCGAAGCGAAGCGGTGGCCGCCACCGCCGGCTCCGGACTGTTGAACGAAAACGCCACCGGCTCGGCCTTGCCACGCGCAGGGGTACCACCCCCTGAGTGGGGAGGGGTCAGCTTGGACGAGCGGCTGGATCTCGAAGAGCCCCCCGCCGCCGCCGCCTTCGCCGCCGCCTTCGCCGCCCCCGCCCCCCCGCGCCCGTACCGCCGCCGGGCTTGGAGTTACCGGCGGGACCTTACTGATCACACCCGCCGCCGCCGCCGCCGATGCCTTCGCCGCTGCTGCCCGCCGCGACTTGTCCGATCGCGCCGCACTTCGAGCAGACGCGCGTGGAGCGGTGGACGGAGCGCCGTCGTCGCCGCCTTCGCCCACCTTCCCACGAGAGGTCGGCCTTCTCACGGGGGAAAGTGACACGGAACGTCTCGACATGGCGAGGGGCGCCACGTCTGGGGACAGCACGCGTTTCGCTGGGGAGAGGGGCTCGTCTGCGATGCTCTGCCCTCGGCTCCTGACCCGACAGTTCGCGCTGCGGTTAGCCCTGCCACCGCCACCGCCGCTTTCGCTCAAGGAATTTTTACTGGCACTGCCGCCGTTGCCGCTGCCCGCCGCCGCCGCTGCTGCTGCTGATGGTGCCGGTCCTGCTGCTGCTGCAACCGCTACCGCTACTGATCTTGCTGCTGCTGCTGCTGCTGCTGCTACCACTGCTGCTAATTCTACTGCTGCTGCTGCTGCTGTTATCCCTCGTCCTGCTACTACTGCTGCCGCCGCCGGCGCTGCTCAAGCTCGTGCTGCCGCTGCCGCCTCCCCTGCCGCTGTCCCTCCCGCCGCTTCCTCCAATCACAGACGGAGACGAAAAAGACGGAGAGCGAATCAACGTTCCCCGCTCGATCGTGAAAGAGCTCTTGCAGTGGGATTCTTTCAGCGAGACCGCAAAGCTGCTCCGGTGCCGCTTCGCCGGGGCCGAGTGCGGTGCATCCCCTAACGAGCCCGTCGGCGCCCGCCCGCTTCCCCTCGCCTCGGGGCTGCGCCCACTGCGACCTCCCCCCAACCCCCCCCTCCTCCTGCGCTCCCAATCATCATCCCACCTCTTCTCCACCATACTTCGACGACCACCACCACCCCCCCGCCACCACCATCGTCAAGCCCAGAGAACAACGCGTGGGGTACCACGGCACCGACGCCTCCGAAAGAGGACAAGCTCTCCGGACTGCGGAGCCCCATCAAAATCCCCGCCGCGTCGTCTCTGCCGCTCCCGGCGATGTCCGCAGCCCCCCCCCCCCGCTGACGCCGGCGCCGACGCCGCCGACGCGCGAGGAGGAGGAGCGAGGCGGGGGGGTCGGGGGCAGGAGCTGGGGCGTCGGCGGTAGCACCGCCCCCGTCGATCGGTCCGGGGTCGAGGGGATGTCGGTCACGCCGAGCACCGCGCGGCTCTCCCGCGAGGATCGCCCGGGCGTGCCCAGGCACCACCCCTGCCCGAGGCCCTGCGAATGGTCTTGCGGTCCCCGCTGCCCCCGCTTGTCCGTAAACAGCGCCTTCCCTTTCCTCTTGCCGTCGCAGCTATCCGGGGTGGTCACGCCTCCATCCCCGCCGTCACCGTCCCCAACACCACCTCCACCACCACCCCCCACCCCCACCACGGCCACCAACGCTACCACTGCCACCACCACCATCACCGCTACCCCCACCACCACCTCCACCACCACTACCATCACCCACGCCATCCCCCCCAGGCCCTCCCCCCGTTCCTCCGCCTCGAGAGTCTATCATGGAACCCCCGCGTCGGTCTGGGGTTGTCTGCTGCCAGAGCTCGCGGTTCGCTCCGGGACCGGGCGTGTCACCTCCGGCCAGGGGGAAGTCAAGGGTGCCGGCCCCGGGGGGGCTGAAGAGGCAGCTCGGCGAGAAGTGGAAGTTTTTGAACGGGGACTGGAAGGGGGACTGCAGCTGTCCGCCTATATCGCCAGGCTGGCGAGACTTACGGAATAGGGATACCGGTGTCATTTCGGCGCCGGCAGCAGCTGAGGACCCGGCGCCTCCTCCTCCTCCTCCCCCTGCTGTGCCGTCGCCGCCGGCAAAGCAGCCTCGGGGGCCCGGAGACTTGACGGGAGTCGCGAGCTTCATGAGCGACATTACGGCATCTGTGGAAGATGGAATGGGGTGGGATGGGGATGATATGGGATGAGACGGAATGAGGATGATACGGTATAATATGGGATGGGATGGGATGAAATTATATGATTAGGAGATGAGATGGGATGGAATAACATGGAATGGGATGCGATTGGATGGGATGGGATGGAATCAAATGAGATGGGACGGGATGGGACGACCAGAGGTGGAATGGGATGGGATAGAATGGGATGATATGATATGGAATGGAAGAGGACGGGATATGGGATGGCATCCAGCTATTGGGACAAACACCCGCCAAATATTATGAGTGGCACACCCATTTAAAAACGCGAAGCATCAACATGAGATGGAATGGTCGGATGAGATGGGATAGGATAGCACGGAATGGGATGAGACGAGGCAGCGAGAGAGAGAGAGCGCTGGGACGTTTGAGCGCCGTAAGGAAGTCTATTATATGTCAGGTATAGGCTGCCTCCCCGCCGGGGAGAGACTGGAGGGAGCTACAACACAGCAGCAGCAGCAGCAGCAGCAGCAGCAGTCGGTAACCTATATAACCCATTTGCACGTCATCTCTCGGCATGTGGACGATTGAGTGACATGGGGGTGCAACACGTGTCTCTCGAGCCTTCTCGATTCAGGCCCGTCTCAGAGCCTCATGTTTCATGTTTCATCAACTGCTGTAGTGCTTGTAGTGGTAAGTGCCGTTAAATGCAACACCGCTCTGGTTTACCACGCTCTGACGAGCAGTTCCTTCATCATCCGATTGGTGGGTTATTCGCCGACATTTTCTCCGACGGCGGAGTTACCAGCATTACAGCCCGCCTTCTTTTCGTGGTGTGCATCTTTCCCCTCCTCTCTTGCTACTTGAATCCCTTAAGGGCTGCAGTCCCGTTTAGGGCACAGACCCCTCGATTTCCAAGTAGTTTGTCCCCAAAACGGGACTCTGCAGTACTAAAAGGGTATTCTTATCGGAGACCTTTCTTTCCAGAATTTCCAAAGATTGGAAATAATTGGAGATATGCCAGGATACGGAGGCGTTCTGTCGCTATTCGTGAATTTCTCCAGAAGCAAAAAAATCAGGTTTGTTAAATTTCAGACATTAGAAAAAAAAATCTAGAAAAGATATTTTCCTGATTTTTTTTCCAAACGTGTGTGTGTCGTCATTCTTATCGGAGAGCTTTTTTCCATACTTTCCATGTTTTTCTCGCGCAATTTTTCAATCTTCCAGATTTTCTTGTTTTTTTTTTTTTCCAAATGTGTGAAATTTAACAAACCTGATTTTTTTGCTTCTGGAGAATTTCACGAATAGTGACAGAACGCCTCCGTATCTTGATACATATCTCCAATTATTTCCGAACTTCGGAAATTCTGGAAAAAAAGCTCTCCGATAAGAATACCCTTTTAGTACTGCAGAGTCCCGTTTTGGGGACAAACTACTTAGAAATTGAGCGGTTTTCCATCTCATCCATGGCTTCGCGTAGCATCTTCTCTGCTGCTATACTCCACTCCTACGACGAAGCGCGAGCCCACGGCTCCCATACATCTTCCATCTCATCCAGGCTTCTATATTCCTACGACGCAGCGGCAAAGCCCGCGGCTCTCATACTGGCCGACGTTCTGACGAGCACGGCGGCTCATCTGACACACTCGGTATCTTTCTTTCATTCGTTACACCAGTAGGTGACGTTCGGATACGGCTTTTACTCTCTGACGAGCACTTCAGTTGGTGGGGGATACAGCAGTATATAACAGTATTATGGGGGGCCATAGTAAATAGGACCTACGGTAAATACAAACCTATATTTTTACGTAGTTTTACTAACAAATTTGGGTCATATTTACTATGGTCCCCCGCAATAGTGGGTTCTTTTATCCGACGGCGGACAAGCGTCCCCATTTGGCACACTGCTCCCACCCGGACCTGATTACACCCAGATCTGCACTGCACTGGTCCCCTATTTGACACCCTGCTTCCATCCGCGAGCTGGGTTCAACACGGCTTTGCTTATAACCTCTGGTTTGGTGGGAAAACTACGGGTCGCGCATCATTCCCTGTCTGAATTTCAGCTCCTTCTTCTCCCTATATACGTACCCATGACATTTTTTGCATTTTAATCATGATCTTCTCCATTACACAGCAGGAGTGCTCTGACAGATGACCGACGTTGTATACACACATATCCCCTACCAGCTACGTCTCCCTTTCGTCACTTATATCTGGTGTCAAAATCGCGAGCCCTCCCCCCCTCGAGTACACCCCCCCCCCTCGAAAGGGATGCGTGGTCAATGGTCAGATGACTAAGGCAAGCAACAAAATGAGTACCCCCCCCCCCCCCCCCCCCCCCCCCCCCGCTACGGAACAACGCTACTACCACCACTACGCAAGGTGCCTCTTTTTCTCATTGCAAGATGTACCCACCCTCTTCTCCCTAATAACAGCGGCCTGTCGGTCAGAGACAGATATCAGGTACCTGTTACATATCCAATATCTGTCGCATTTGTTTCCACCCCATCGTTTACAGGTAGGTGGTCGCGAGTAACTCCTTTACGTTATTCAGCGAACGAGCATCATCTTCAATTTTGACCCTCCCCGTGCAAAGTAGACGGCTTGCTGTATTCTTGCTGCCATCACTACCGCTGTGATAACATCTACTTGTACTCTGCCGAGCACCGTTTCCTAGGCGTCAGCGCCCATCAGCAAAGCTAACCGTACGCGCAGAAGAGTTCGGACGCCGACCGTACGCATGGGCAACCAGCCAGCGACCGGCGTACCCGTCGATACCGGTATCAACAACATACGAAGGAGCGCCTTCTCAAAAACAGACATGTCAGGAGACATGTCAAGCCACGCAAAATGTGCGCTGTCAAGGGTGCAGGGCCGAGTGGTCCACACTAAAACCTAGTATTTTGGTGTCAGTCAGTCAACGCATGTCAAGGCAAAAGTTGCTGTCTGAAAAGGGGGTGAAAGTGCTGTCTCCTGACATCTTTGCTCGAAACTGTTTACAAGATGCGTATACCAGGTATACCGGTAGCTCGATTTTTGGACGGGGAACACACAAGGACAACTCTCTTTTGGCGTTTTTAACCTGTGCTCCGCTCCTGACGCTCACAACGCTCCACCCGACAAACCAACATCCCAAGAAACAGCAGTACTTTCGGTGTGTACAACGCGGCGACAACCACCTCTCTTTTCTATCCATCAAAGGTTACTCGTGTCCCTCTTCCGCTTGCAAATTGTAGTTGTAGTATACCTGGTACAGCAGTGTTACGGGGGACCTATGGTTAAATAGGACCTACGGTACACACAAAATCCTGTATATATTTCACTAGTTTTACCAACAGCAGTATTTATTAGGTCCTACCAGGTATTTACTACGTATGGTCCCCCGAGATATTAATACGTACCAGGTACCATGTATCTCTGGATCGAATCAACGCGTTGTTTCCATACGTTGTTCATTTGATCTATCGCTTCCTGAGCGGGGTCGCGCAAGCGACAGAAACCTTGTATTCCTATTAATACATCAATACCATGGTACCCGTGCGTACCAAACTGGTGCACCGGGTAAGTCATACCGTACCTTGCTGTAGTAGATACCCCCGGTATCACCTGATTACCTGATAGCTCCATGTACCGGATATCGGGTGTAACTGCTGGGTGGAACAGAAACACATCAGATACGTTTTTTGTATATATGTACGTATAGCGTGTGCGAAAAGAGATTACATCTAATAATAGTAGATCCTGGCAGAGAGAAAGAAAACGCAACAACAAAATCTGCTCGGGGGCAGGCGCGGCCACCCCTTGACAGCAGCACATAGTAAGGGGGCACCAGGGAGAGCACTCGCGCTGCAGCAGCGTGTTGAAAAAATATGAAAATGTCACGCGGCTCCAACCAAACGCGCCGCCGCCGATACAACCGCATACAAAGTAGCCCGGCTTAAAATAATAAAAAAATAGTAGATACGTCCGATTTCGCGGAAATCAGTCGTGTACTGACTTTTGGTATGTGAATTGCACAACCAAACAAGCAAAACCCCGCTGTTTCACCAATGAATACATGAATTCGTACCAGGTACCTGGGAGCTGGCTGGCACTCGTACATTTTTCAAGTGAAAACTGAAATTGCATTTGTTGCATCGAGTCGGCGAGCGGGTACACGCGTCTCTGCCCTTGATATGTAATGCCATCAGCAGGGAGCAACAAAGGCACCAGGTATGCACGGCGCAGCAAGCACTTCATGGGGTCGCGCAATTTCGATACGACCACCACAGCAGCAACACAAGGGGACGGGGGGGGGTGGGTGGATACGGCTTTTGTTCGTGCGGAAGGCCGCCGGCTACGAGCGGCGGAGCCACCAAAAACAGACAACACAGCAGCAGCAGCAGCAGCAGCAGCAGCAGCAGCAGCAGCAGCGAACAGAGCTTGAAAAAATCAAACACAAACAGCAACAGATACCACGCAGCGAACGCCGTAGTAGTCTAATTACAAGTCAAATAGTGCCACACGCCGGCATATATATAAAAAACCCGCGGGTCTGTGGTCCTCTACAATCGGTATATTCTACATTAGGCAGGCAGCACATCGTACCCGAAGCCTTTGCCGCAACAAGATATCATCGTAAACATCGAAGCATCGGCCGAGGACTGGCAAGCCAACGCTATGCATTTGCATCACACCGCACCTTCTTCCTTCCCCGACGAAGGCTTCCTGCAGTCTCGCACGGGTGACATCGGCGGAGTCCCTGGGACCGCATCCTCCTCCCTCTGCTGCTGCTGCTGCTGCTGCTGGGCTGGGTCAGGTGCCATTTTAGACAAAGGGCTGCCGACAACCAAATCCAGCATGCCCTGACAGAGACATAGAGACCACGCGAGCGCAAGCGAGGGAGCCCGGGTTATAGCGGCAAAGTTTAGGGGCCACGATCTCGGGGAGCGGCAAGGTCACCAGGCCAGGAATACCCTGTGGTGGGGAACACGACAGGCGCCGCTCGAACGGCGGCCTGCCCAGCGCCACCCGCGCAGAGACACCATGTACGAGATTTCCAACACAACATGGCGCCAAATCCGGCGCGGAAACAACACCATCCTTTTTAGGTAATAATTTTCAAAACCTCAAAGCAAGGAGGAGGAAGCAATGTCGGACGACCGCACCGGGCGAGAGAGGGGGGGCGGCAGGCAATACGGCTTGCACGAGAGCTCCGTCCGCCTTCTGCACGAGCGCCTCTGTGAGGGTGCCCGCCGTGGTGCGGAACGGTCGAAAAGAGGAAGTAAAATGCTCGTGAAAGAAGGCCTAGGGCACCTTGGATAAAAAACCTCGCTGCGTCCTGTGATGGCAGCAGTCGTGGTGTTAATTGTAGTAGCAGATAGCGCTTCGTTTCTGTTATCGCCGGCGCCCCATACAGATCCGTCCCGAAGCGCGGTAGCTCGGCCGACGTCCCACACTGCTTGCGTACTCTTTTGCTCTCCCTCGACGTACAGGTACGAGCCGTGGTCTTCCGTGCAGCTGCTTCTTTGTTTTTGGGGCTTGAGACCCAGGCCTGTGAAATGCACTCGTACTTGCTCGCTGCGCTGGAGAAGAGAGAGAGAGACGGACCCGGACTGCCTACGTTTTTTTTTCAAAACCGGCCTGAAAATAAAAAAATGGCGCGAAGCCTGAGAACGGATCGCCTGTTCGGAACTTTATTCGGAACAACAATCGGTACTATTTTTCGATCATGTCCCAGACTGCTGACCTCGTCGTAGTGTACCCACATTGCGCGAAAGAGCAGGGCACAATCAGGATTCCTTTGCTGCTGCGTCGAAGATACGAGCTCTCTCTGCGATCTGATGTACGTACTGGTTGTGTATAGTAGATAGGTTGGCAATGACTCTTCTAGAGCAACAGCACGGCGCAGAAGCAGCAGCAGCAGCGAAGAGCCTGTATCACCCTGCGCACTTACCCTTTCCCGAAATGTAAGGAATATTTTATCTTTAATATGTAATTCAAGAATTCCTTATATTTTGGGACATAGTACTAAATAGTACTCGTTCACGTCATCACTGGGATAAAAGCAAGGCCTGCGTGCGGTATTTATCATATACCAACTGCTGTCAAACGTTCCACGACACGATCTATAGATCGTCCACTATGAATAGTACTATTAATACTACTACTGCAGATCCTAGCTTGCCGTTAAATGAGATGTAGGGCAGGATATGTATGTAGTATAGATCCAATCCGAGAAGCATGCCCTAGATCATACAGGCCATGCGGCTCCCGCCCGGCAACATCGTACTTGTTTACAGATAGATCTGTTACGGTCCATCACGAACCACAACAGATCTGTTACCTGGGGGAAAAGACTTACTCACCTATTCATAATATTAATAATAACTTTGTGTAGATCATGCACGAAGCGGAAATCGATTATCTGTCCAAGCTGGTCCGAGGTGTGAAACGTTTCTCACTCTCACTCGTACCAGGAATCACATAGATAGATAGATATACAGAGGCGGGGTCAAACAAGCAGGGTACATAATATATATAGCTTTATTATACGGAAGGTGACCGTGCGGTAGTGTTGTTATATTGCAGTACGTACTATTAATAGCATAGGCGACGACCAGTGCGACGGGTTGCTAGGACTACCTGGTACCAGGTATTATATACCAGGAGGTACTGATGATCGGGTTTTCACCAAGATTTTATGGCATGCAACTAGAAGCTGACAGCAAGCAGCAGTTTTATTATTAAATAGTAGTCATCACACCAACCACACAAACAACAAGTGATTCTTGCTTGAACTACTACAGCAGTAGGTACGTTTGTATATTCCGTACCGTGTTCCTTGCACGCCCACAAATTTGATTGCTCGTAGCTTCACAAGAAGATCAATCACGCAGCAGTCAACATCAACAGAGAGTGAAATCATGTTCATACAAAACAGGAAGTGTCGACCTGCAGTACAAGTAGTAGTAGTCTGGCTATACGTTAATACTTCATATCCGGTTTGCAATGTACCGGTAACATTGGTATTGTTTGCTTCTCCGAACCTGTTTGTGCCGCTGCTGCGCTGCTACGACAGTGAGTGGCTGCTATCGGTATCATCACATCATCACATCAACACCATCATCGCCATGATCATCCCCCACCACACCCACCACGCGTTGGGGAATTGACCTACCACTCAAATTTGGACGGGGTAAGTTTTGCATTTTCCTTTCAGAGATATAGTCGTGTATTAGTCATCTCGATCACATCACATACATCATTAGATCATCCACTATCCACCACGTTGTGAAGTTCAACCTCCTCAAATTTGGGTGGGGTCAGTTTAGCATCTCTCTCTAGTGACAGCAGTGTTTTCGTTTTTGATTACTTAGTAGCCCTTTTGGCTCTATGTGTTAAGATCTTAGTGCGTTGGGATATACTGGCAAAAGGTTAAGCAATCGCCTACCCAATGTAAGCCTTGCAACACCCCCCCCCCCCCCCCCCTGCAGAACAGCGGGGTCCTTGGTCTTCGTATGGGGCCGTACGTTCCTATTAATAGTCCGTAGTTCTTAAGAATCTCTGGGTGCCCAGGAAGAGTGTTTTTGTCTGATTCTTGACATGAGGAAAATCACTTTTCTTTCCAAAGCGTTTTCATGGTAGACGTGAGACTCGAAATCACGACCAACAACCCATGTCCTGTCGACGACGCCACTTGTTAAGTTCAAGGTCGGGACACTTTGTATCCCTCGTTAGGTTTGCTTATTGAGCAGGTACTCGTTGGTACTCACATGTGTTGAATGCTCAGATACTTGGTATAGAAGAAGAGCAGCTTCATTCCTTTCGAGCACGATGAGAGACTGTGAGGGCAAGGCTCGTGCCTCGCTGGGAAAAAAAAACTGGTTTTCCATCTACTGTAAGATACCCCTTCCAAGTACTACAACTACGATCCCAAGACCTGAACCCAGGTAAAGACGTAAATACCGACCTTTCGGCCTCATTCAAAGCGGTGGCACCACATCTACGCATGCATCGTCCTTCTTGGCATAGATGGGACACTCACTATGTACGGCACGACCCCCTCTAAACTAATGTTGTTGCGTCGTAACTATGAATAAGCAAAAGACAGATATTCCGCCGGGGTCTGTCTCTAGCACAGGGGCTCTCGTTCCCCCCTCCCCTGCCCCCGCCCCATGTATACCCCCCGAACCTCCCCCGACCCTTTTCCCCCGCCGCAGGGGCGAAGCCAAACAATTCATTCGACCCTGCAATCCGTATGCAAGTCCGCCTCACAAGCGATTCTCTGTAGGATGCAGCTCACCCTCCGTGCGACTCACCGAAAACCTTACGGCGCTGCACGCTTTTGAAATGCCTGTCTGGTCGGTGAAAACCCGACGTGCTCCGTCCCGGCATTGTAGAGATGCGAGGGTCCATGGTCATGCGATTGCGGCCATGCATGACATGAGTACCCCCGCCTCCCCTCACCCCTTGCGACGGCACGCGTCTTATTTTTGGAACATCGCGCGAAAGGGGGCCATCAGCGCGTATTGTGGTGTTAGTGGCTTGATTCGAAGGCGTTATCTCCCCGTGTTGTAGTTGTAATATCTCTCGAGGATGAGGAGTCAGGACGGACACTGGGTGTACTGATATAGTTGGTTAGAAAGAGCGGCGGAAAATGTGAAGACAACACACACACCTTAAGTTTCATGCTTGAACAATACGTGGTGTTGGTGCTGTTCGCAAAGGTGGCGGTAGTTTTGTTGGTGGTGGAAGTGGTGCGGTGCTGTTGGTGATGTCGGTGGTGGTGTTGGTGATGGCGTTGCTAGTGGTGGTGTGATGTTAGTGGCTCGATTCTAGGGCGTTGTCTCTCTCATGTTGTAGCTGGTGCTACGTTGCTGTGGCCCCAGATCAATAAAATGAACTTCATGCTGAACATAGAGTGGACAAAAAAAAAATGTCTCGAACACTCCGCCGGTGAAGGCCACTCCCGGCCAGTGTATGAGCAGCCCGGTTGCTCGTCCGAGAACTCGTGACACACAGCACCCCAGGAGGTGAGGTTTGGCTCATGCCGAGCGCCCCCGTGAGGGCTATCGATTTCCGCTGCGTGTAGTATATTGTAGGGCAGGGCAAGGGTTGCCCCGCTGTTCCCTAGGGTTTTACCATAAAACGAAAGGTTGGCCGGCGGTATGACAATTCTCTCGCGACGTCGATATTTGCGACGTAGAATATTACTTGTTTGCAGATGCTGATGTTGCCGCCATTTCGAAGCAAACACATAATCAAAACGTCACAGTCGAGCATCGCGCAGATTGCGATGACCTCGACGTGTCGCGAACACACCCACACCAAATAAAACGCTGCCGTGAAGTCAAAGATGACAAAAGGCATACAATTAGACTTTTCGCCGATGATCGTCACGCACATGCACCCCGTAAACAACACTCTGTCGACCGAACAGTTAATATAAATGTAGCCGCGCAGAACTCGAAAGGCTGGACGCGCCGTGCAACATCTCTACAAAATTCGTTCTAGCAAAAAAGAGGGAAACAAGAAGGCAGGCAGTCCTAATCGAGAAGCAATATCACATCAAAAATCAAAACGTTTCAACACACATGTGAAGAACACGGGAGACGCTCAAGGCGGCGGTACGTCGGAGTCGAGTCGGCAAGGCACAGCTGCGCTCCCCATGTCGTAGTGGCCAGGACTTCGGTAAGGCGGAGGCATGATGGGTCCTTGTCTAATCGCCTCGATTATCTTCGCGCGTTCTTGGCTTGCGCGCTCATGGTAGCTAGCACTACGGTATGGTGTCGTTTGTGCCCGGAGAACAGGCAAGGTCATAGACTTTCGAAGGTAGACATACATATGCTGGAAACCATGATACCAGTCATAGTCGAAATCGTCGCAAGACGTGGTACTCCCCCCGAGTATGCAATCGTACTTCAACCACCGCCCTCTCGAACGCAACTGGGATTTCCGCTGCGTGTAGTATACATGGGCATCAACCGGTTGAAGCCGTTTCAGGGGGGAAAATGTGCGCGGTCTGGTAGACACTGGAAGGGGGTGGGAACGGACGGACGGACAACTTTTCATTCTCCCTGGCAGAAGTCCTAGGTAAACCTAGGGACTATACAAAAAGTTCCTTATATTTCAAAACAGAGTGGTGCGTAGTATATACAACTCTGAATGGAAATGTAAGGATCGTTGGTGGTATAAATAAACATGGAGCCCAAGCGGTGTTTATATTTCCGTGCAGATTAATTTTCACAGTGTGGGGGGACTTCCTTGACGGCTGTCCTTGACGGCTATCCTTTTTGACGGCTGTCCGTCAAGGGGAAAGAGCGCCGTCAACCATCGCATCATGTTTGCGTACAGCGACCCATATTTCGGCACGGGGACTCTACTTTTCCAAACGCGAACATTCGGTAGGGTCGAGTCGGGTCGGGTCGGGTTGGAATCCGGTCGGGTGGTCTTTGGGGCTGGGTGGCTGGGTTACCGATCGCATGTCGTTATAAACCATAGCTCTACTATTGCTACGCACATGTCTGGCATGTTATGTGTGTATCGATAACAGCGAGGTACATTGTCAAGAGACAAAGTCGTATCAATCAGCCGACGGCATTGAAGCCAGCTAACTGAGGGAAGGTCTTTTAGCGATATTGGCTTTCCGTCAATCCTCAAGTCAGTTCAGTAGGTAAAGGGGAAGAAAACACGGAACTCGTGCCAGGTTACGCCTACAATGATGATGGCACAATCAACAACAAAAAATATCACGCTCATGCAAACTCTGCCGGATGTGATACTGTCAATTTACTTGATGCACAACGTCATAGCAAATATGGGCTTGGGTTGTTTTTTTTTTCCCAGCAATAGACGGCCAAAAAGGGGCGCTTCACAATAACTTGTCGCAACCGGCGACAGACAACAACACGCAGCTGACCGCGTTCCTCCCTCGTACAAACACGCGAAATCCGCAGCACACAACGAAAAAGAAAAAAAAACAGTCGCACTACGTACATACATCTTCCTCTCTGGCTACTTCAGGCTTGACCACGCAAAACCTAGCACACGAATATAAAAACTGTATCTTGATGCTTCTACCCCTCCCGTGGGCCGCGCTACCTACTGGCACACTCCCCTCTGGTTAAAACCCTCGATATTTCAAAAACAACGAACGATCGCGAAGGCACCCTCGCCTGCCGGGCTACGCGGCTATGGAAGGCATTTCGACAAGGGGAAGCGCACCGCAATCGGCATCCATACATCCCCGCCACCCGAGGCCCCCTTTCCCTCGCCGCCACTCTCCTCTTCCCCCTCCCCCATCACGAGGAAAAGTCGCACTGTCACCACCCACCGCCGCCGCGGGCGGAGAACCCGCCGCCACTACCGCCGCCCGGACTCGATCGGCCGACGCGACTCCCAGCGGAACCTGCACCCACGCCACGTCCCCCTGCTGATGTAACAAAACCGGCGTGGCGCAACCACCGCCGCCGCTGTCGTCGTTTCCCGCGCCACCCACATTGTTGCCGCCGCCGTCCAGACGCAAGAGCCCATCCGGTAGGCGATGTCGGTCACCGGGCTGTCTCAAAAACTCGTCCTCCTTGCCCTCTAGCCGCACCCACTCACTCTTGCTCCGGCCAAGCTTCGGTGTCACCGTTACATCTATGCCCGCAGCAGTAGACGGAGCGGCTGTAGCGCCGGCAGGGGAAGCGCCGGGGTCTTCCCTCGTCCCCCCGGCCCGGGGTGAGGTTCTATCCTTACCCCCAGCTCTACTAGCGCTATTCTCAGCCTCGGTGGCGGCGGACCCGTCATCCTCGGCCGCACCAGAGGAGCTCCCATCTAACGACGCCGCGATTCCGATGGAAGGGTCTCCTGCGACACGGACCCGCAGCAAGGTGTCCTGGGGGTTTGCTAGCCGGAGGGTGAGCGACGGCTGCCCCTCCCCGCCAGCTGTTGCCAACGATGGAGGAGGCCCATCGTGTTCTTTTCGCGATGTTGTGGTGCCGAGCAGGGCGGAGGATGAGGGGAGGCCGGCTACCGTAACTCGCGGAACGAGGAGCGCGGCGGAGCAGTCCTTCTTGAACCATTTGCCCCCCTTCTGCGCAGAATTTTTTCGCAGCGTACGGCCAGAGCACGGGAAAAGGGATAGCCATCATTACCACCGATAAGAAGAGAGAAATGCGGGGCTCGGGGGGGTGGGGGGGGGGTATGGAGGGGGTCCATGTCCGCGTGAGAGATAGAAGACGGATGACATATATCGGGATCCACGCCTATTTTTAAGGGACAGGCACTATTTGTAGACGCTACATTGCAGAGAATTTCGCAGTTCAATGCCTTTACCGACACTGCTCTAAGTTGGCGCCCTATTCCACGCCGACCCAATCTCATCAGGACCTGAGCTCGCCAACCTGACCCTGGGGACAAAATTACCCGCCAGCAGGGCCCAGCAAAAGCACCCTGATCTCGCGCGACTTTATCCACCAGAATCGGGGTTTCCACCAAAAACGGCGTCAGAAAAAACGGAACGAACATCGAAACTACGTATGCGTCGTACATTATTGTCTGACCTTGCGGTTTTCTCTCACAGGCTCCGTGTCTACAAATATTTCACACCCCGGACAGATGATCGATTCCCACAGGTCATGATCTAGATCTTTCAAGGCAGATTTTATTCCCCATCTTGTGCTTCGTATAATTTCGCTCGTGTTGCCGGATGAGACTCGTAAAATCTGCATGATCTGGGAAAAGAATACTGGGTTGGATTTGTTCCACGCAGATCCTGCGAAAACTTCCACAACGGCAGGTGAGGAAGATCATCTACTGTAGAAAGATCAGATAGATCATGGCCTATCCGAGGTGCGAAATAGTTGCGCCCCATCAATAGCATCCTCCACACCCTGTCACCGAGGCTAAGTTCGAACATGCTATTCTGCAGCCTAACCCCTTTTGCTACAGCAAAAAACATCCCACACTAATTCCAAGTAGTTTATTCTCAAAAACGTGGGTGTAGTTCCAAAGAGGCCATCAATAAGGACATGTCCGGACTCCCCCCCCGCCCCGCACAGTATTTCCCCCCCAAAAAAAAACTTCCCCCGACATAACCGAACCCGTTCATCTGCACCCGTCGAGGCGTGCACTACAAAAGCTAACCAACCTTTTCACGCAACGCACAAAGGAAACGCATGAGAACATGCATGCTCCAAACGAGACACATGAACAAACATGTCCCCAAATTCGCAACATACACATCGGTACCGAGGTACTACCGGCCTCGTCCAATGTGTGCGCAACAGTTTAGTCGAGAACGCATACTAGTATATAAGTGGCCTGGATAAAAATATGAATTTAATCAAAAACAGTAATATATTTTTGGTGAATACAGCAATGAACTGAATAAATCCGATCCGCAGACGAAAAAAAATAGACTGCAAAGATTCAAAGGCTAAGGTTACCAGGTATGCATGGCAAAAAAAAAACTTGCCTTGGCCCCGCTCGAGTCCCCCTCCAGCGGATTGAACGTAGCCTTGATCAAAATTCCCGCCCGCCCAGCCTCCAGGTCCTTCCTGCAGCGCTTGCCGAGCCTCGTCCGCAGCCGCACGCGCCGAGGCCACTCCCGTCGCTCCGCCGCCGACCCCGAGCCGAACCTCGACCCCAACCCTTCGCCGACACCGGCGCCGACACTGGCAGTGACATCATCGCCGCTGCCTCCCACCCTTTCTCCGCGCACCCAGCCCCACGACTCCAGCCTCTCCGCCACGCCGGCGGTTTCCTGTCCGCTCGTGAGGGCCCACAGGAAGGGGTCCGGGCCGTCGGTGTCCCCCCGCGGGCTCCATGGGGCTGGGGGCGCCTCTGCTTCTTTTTTAGTGACCGCCGTGGAAGCCGGCGCGGCAGTCGATGCGCCCGAGGGCGTGACGGAACGGGAGGCGGCCTTCACGGCTTCGTTCCTCAGCGACACCGCTTCCTCGATGTCTGCGACCTTTTACAGCGCAAGGCGGCAAGAGAGCGGCGACGAACAAAAAACTGTACAGGGCGGGTGCATGGTGCCATGGGTCTGCGACGAAAAAGACTGCCGCGTTCGCTGGGCACTGGCGAGAGGGAACAAAAAAAAACACGCCGGGCGCAAGAAAGGGTAAAGAGTGCGAGTATCACAGATAACAGACAACTTTTGATAAGGTACATTGTGCTGCTGCGCCTGCTGCAGGATGTACGGCAGCAGCGGTATCGCAACTAGAAGTTCGCGTATCTACTACGTTCAGAAACAACCTTCACCTTCCAAGGGCCCGTCGCATTCGCAGGAGTCGCCGGCAACCAGCTCTCCGCTCCTGCCCCCCTACCACCTACACCACCGCCACCGCCACCGCCGCTGACGGCGCTCCCAGTACGCGACCTTCCCCCCGTCCCCCCACTCCCACCACCGCTTCCAGTCACTCGCGAATCTTCCATCCGCTTCATTCCTGCGAGGAGCGCATCGACGGCCTTCAAATCACCGTCCCGTAATTTCTCTCCCGCCGCCACCGCTTTTATCAGGGCGGCTGGCTCCGAGGCTACCAGGCCCAAAGCCTCGCTGGTCCACTGGCAGTAGAGGCACTGCAGACAGTACTCGGGCGCGCTACCACCACCGCCGGCAGGAGAGGAGGAGGGGCGGGAGGAGGAGGAGGAGGGTGGCTGGGGTGCGCAGGGCTCCAGGCTCACTGGGGAGGGGGCCAAGACGCAGCCGCAGCAGGGGCATGCCAAGCACTGGAGGCATCTGCGGCGGGATGTAGCAGTACGCAAAGTGTCAAGTCAGGTGGGGGTTGTGTAGCGCTGAGTAGGGGTGAAGTCGGGTTTATGTGACAGGCATACCTGCTACCACGTATATAGCTATGCGCAAAAACGTCACTGCCTGCTGGATTGGTGTGCGCCAAAAGGTGCCATTTTGCACTCGTGGTTTTTGAGGTATGATATGAGTCTACGGCCCGGGTCTCTGCTGCTGCTGTGGAAGCGTTTGGCGTTTTCCGAAAATAGAAAAGTGGCAAACACCAACCAGGAGCAAAAAAAAAGGTGCAAAGCTGCTGTCGCCCCATCACTGATGTGTCGGGACCGAGATACCACCGTATCGCCGCTTTGTGACCACAGAACTTGTATCTCTCTAGGATTGAAGAATCGGCACGGACACTGGTTGTGCTGGATGTCGACGTGTAGAAAGAACGGTTTAATGTGAAGAAAACAACAACAACCACACCTACGTACCAACAGGGTGTGCGGATGAGCCAAGGCGGACGTTCAAAGGGACAGCGCAGCCGAGGAGATAGGGCATGGGCAAACATCTCGGACGGTGGTGCCTTCGTACTCGCATACCAGATAAACCAGGCATATGGCTTGCGTTCATCCACTTTCTCTTCACGATACGTTTTACCTGTGGTGGTGCTGTACCAGCATATCATATGTAGGCGGCGGGCGGCGGCAACGACATGCTTCTCTTCTACCACGAGTACCTGGTGCAGGAGCAGGTGCACCTGGAACTCGCATGCCATGTGTATTGTGAGTAGTTCGTTCAAGTAGTAGTATTACAGTTGCACGTCGAATAACGACGGTCGGAGACAGCGCTCGAGATTGGAGACGGGTTACAAGGACAACTCTCGACACTCAACAATTTGCTCGGGATCAGGACAGCACGTCTGCGAGTATACAGCGCGCCAACCTGTTGCCATTTGACTGCGCCTCGGGTGTCGTACACAGCGCATTGCAGTGTGGACAGAAGTGAGACTCCACCTCCTCCTGGACGCTTTCGGGGTGGTCAGCCACCAGGCAGCGGCTGTCGAGCGAGAAGTACATCAGCCTCAGCGGCCGCATGTGGCCATTGTAGTCTCCATAGAGCACCTCCTCCATCGCTGTTGCAGCACTTTTGAGCGCGTCGATTTCAGAATTCTGGTAATGGGTTTCGTATCGGAATTGGGGGCGTTACTATGT
This sequence comes from Macrocystis pyrifera, assembly GCA_031763025.1. Classification (NCBI taxonomy): domain Eukaryota; class Phaeophyceae; order Laminariales; family Laminariaceae; genus Macrocystis; species Macrocystis pyrifera. The sequence continues at coordinate 5,146,789 of JASSKH010000017.1, read as the reverse complement.
CGGGGCCACGCTGTATGTATCTAAACCGAAAAATCCAAAAAACCCATCTGCCATTCTCCCACAGCAGTTGGGCTCCTCGCACAGTTGGGACGGTACCGTCAAGTGGTACACCTAGCGACAGCAGTTGAAGGGCTGCGGTGGTTGTCCTACAGTAGTACTGCTGCAAAGTCATCAGCACACCGGTATCCTCATTCCGGAGACAAACTCGATGGAATTCAATCTACGTACCGGATCATTTGTCGTCGTTTTCGCTCTAATTTTTTACTAGAAAAATGTACAGGCAACGGGAGACACCAGAAAAAACGTCTTCAACACTTCGGGCAAACTCCTGCCACATCTGGCCAGATATTTCCCGACCATGGATGTGCCGCATAAAAACCCGAAGCCCGAATTTCGAACTTGTCTTTGTTTCCTAGGCTGGGACAGGAGGTGCCCGCATGTGACCAGACCTACCGCAGACAGACGCAACCTTGAGCCAACAGCACAGCACCCAACCGGCAACGTGCAGCGAAAGAACAGGCAGGAGCCTCCAGAACTTATCAGTTCTCTCAGCTGCTGCTACCCAGCAACTCGTGCATTCAAAAGCCCTCTCCTAGATAACACCAGCAGCAGCGGTACAAGGAACAAACACTCAGCAGACCTGAACACCAGCAGCATTCTTCACAGCAGCAAAGGCTAGCGAGCCCTCCGAAGAAGCAGAGGCGCTGTAAACGAGGAAGACAACGACAACACTAACACCAGCCGAAAGACAGGGCAGGGCGTCTGCGTCTGCGTTCGAGCGTTTGTGTGTGACTACTACTGCTGCTGTGCACCACCGCGATGGAAGGAAAGAAGTGCTGCGGCTACCCCCGAGCGCGCGTCGCTTGCTGCGCGGTCCTCTCCGTGCTTATCGCAGCCGCGGCCATCACCACCACCGTCGTGATCCTCACGCGCCCGCCCGACGACATCGAAACCATCGAGAAGAACGAGTCGGACTCCGGGGCGACGCCAGTGGACTTTACGGTCCCCCTCTTCGGGACTTTCTCCTCTTCCGATAGCTCCGTGGTCAACGGAACCTTGATGTTCCTGGACTCGACCACGGACAACAGCTCAACCCTCTCCCTCACTGACTTCATGATAGCGGCGATGGATTGCGAGGAGCTGGACATCCGACTTTTGGGGGAGGCATCGTCGACGTCCTTGTCCGCGGAGGGGCTCCTGGTGGTGCCTCTGACGGGTGCTGCCAATGGCACCGCCGCCGACCTCACGGAGCCGCTGGGCGACGACTTCGACTTCGACCTTTACACGCAGGTGAATTTCGAGATGTTGTGTACAGCAGAGTGCAGCAGCAGAGGTATAACTACTATTAATAGTAATAAATAGAGCACGAGTAAAAAGACTACCGGCACGTTTTTGTACCCCTGCGTGCTATATCTTTGTTCTTGTTTCTTTTCTCTTTCGAATTGTCTTTGTTTTTTTTTTTGTTTTTTTCTCTTTGTTTCGTTTTAGTTTCTCTAGGTCATGGAATGGGTATGTCGTTCGTGCCTGTCGTACGCAGTATGATGACATGGCATTGCATTGCATACTCGGCAACGTAGTATCTCTGTGGCGTACCAGCTTTGTGACCACAGAACTTGTACGTATCTCTCTCTAGGATTGAAGAATCAGCACGGACACTGGTTGTGCTGGATGTCGACGGGTAGAAAGAACGGTTCAATGTGAAGAAAACAAGAACAACAAGAACAACAGCGACAACAACAACCGACTGCTTCTTATTACCAGGTCATCTTCGGTCTACGTACGTACGTACCACCAGTGTCAGTAATGCGTTGTACCTGACCTGGTACACCATCAACCACGGCAGTATGCGCCGCTCAGGACGGAAATATAAGCACCGTTTGCAGCAGTATGCGCGACTGAGGACGGAAATATAAGCACCGTTTGAACTTCATGTTTGTACCACAAGGGCCCTTACATTCGGCCTTACATTCCCGTACAGAGTGTTACTGGGTGCTTGGGAATAACGCACACATACAAGTACGTGTTCATATTATCAATACCAGCCAGGTATATATTAGTTTTAAAAATAGGTTACGTATACAGCAGCAGTAAATGCCCACCACTATTACTAGTACGTAGTATAGTAGGGCCAGACGATGAGATAACAGCAGCCTCAAGGCAGATTCCTCATGCATTGTGCATTGTGACACTCACGATCTACAGCACGTACGATACGTAGACAAAGCACGGTACACCCGCGTTTTTTTTTATTAACCACTACTCGGATTTAGTGTAGCATACGGGATATCATGCCCAACCTATATAGCAGCAGGTATGTAAGTTCACATAATTTTATCAAATATATAACGTGAAAAGGCGGCGAAATAGTATAATAGTCGTACTCGTATGAGCATGTAGTACCGGCATCAACTGGTAGTTAGTTGACTTTGTTTATTTACGTCGACGACTTGATATTACGTTTCTGTAATATTTTCGTACCTGATGTAACAGCAGTACAAGAACAAGCACCTGGTCACCTGTCATTCACCAAAATCAAATTAATACCAGGTACATGTACACGTCAAGTAGGTGTGTTCTGATACGTACAACCCATGCTGCTTGAGTATCTACGAGAGAAGCTGGAGGCGCGCATGCTCGAAGACGCCGTCGGACGCGATTACCGTGTAACAAACTCCCCCTCCCTCCTGTAATGAATCAGAGCCTACTTTGTCCAAGCCGAGAGGGTGCGCGCGCCCCGAAAATGGCGGCTGTGGCAAGATCTATTCGACGTTTTCCCACGCGATCGACGCACCGCTCGACGTCTGCACCCTCTAATCGTTGTCGAGAAAATCAGCTTGGAAATTCGTTCGCGGGGGGTGCGCCGAAATAGTGCCAGTAAACGCTCCGTCTCGAAAGGGATGCGTGGTCGTTGGTCAAATGACTAAGACAAGCAACAAATGAGAACGCCCCCCCCCCCCCCCCCCCCCCCCCCCCCGCGCCCCCACTCCGGACCGACTTTTCGAGCTCGATAACTTATCGAGCTCGAAAAGTCGGTCCGCGGGGGGGGGGGAGGGTGGGGGGGGGGGGGGGGGCGTTTACCCGCATTATTGCGATACTATGGCATGGTAGTTGACTTTACGTCGACAGCTGATGTTATGCTTCGTTCATATAAATAGTGTACGTGGCAGCATTGGCGCATTCTAAACTCCTTTAGTGCTGCTGCAGTCCCGTTTTGGGGACTAAAAACAAAGTAATACGGGGGACCATAGTATATAGGACCAAATATTGTTAGGAGAAACAGGTAAATATATAGGTTTTTATGTATACCATAGGTCCTATTAACTATGGCCCCCCGTAGTAGTACCTCACCCAAAACGGGACTGCGGTCCTAAAAGGGTTTATGAGTTTAAATGCCTCTTGGGAGTTTGGAGGGGGAAATTGGCGATAAAAAGATGACGATTATGTACTCAGCAAAACGGCCTGCCTCGCGCGATTGGTGATTTGGGGGATGATACAAAATCGGCGTCCGAGCTACAACGCCAGGAGTCTAATGTTTCGGCACGGAAGCAACATGGTCCTATCCCGTCCGCCAAACATTCTCCTAATAACCCCGTGTATAATACGACCCAACCGCACTCAGGTTTCGGGGATTAACTCGAAATTAGTGTGGGACATTCTTTGCGATGCATCCATGTATTACGGAGGACCATAGCAAATAGCACCCACGGTACACACAAAAACCTGTATATTTCCCTATTATTTCCAACAATATTTGGTCCCATTTACGATGCCCCCACCGCATTAGTGCACATTTTTACTATTGTAGACGAGTGAGCGGTCCCATGGCCGCCTTGCCCACGTACTGCGGTATTGCTTGCTCGAAGGTCTGTATCGGAAAAGAAGAAGAAAAAAAAAACGATGGTATAAGCGAACGGTGTTGGGTAGCTAGCTAGGTAAGTGTTGCCAATTGAGAATCCCCCATCAGCCAGGAAATATCGTTCGCCGAAATTTGCTGCTGCTCCTTATCGTATCATGAACGCCCCGCAAACCTCCGAAACGTTTGTAGTATCATATATATACCACAGCAGGTAATTGTACGTACACACACCACCCTGGGCGGAAATATAATAACCGTTCAGGCATTAATGTGAACACCAATCGATCCTTATATTGTGGCCTAGAGTGTTATATACCAGGTAGAGAGTACAAGGAATACCAGGTACGTGTTTATCACACGGGTGGTAATATAACACACACCCTGGGGTGAATTTCCGAGGCGATTTTTCTGCGAACCTAGGGGGGATGGTTTACAGTATTAATAGTTGTACCAGGAGGTACACACAACGAAAATATGGCGGCGTTTTGGGAAGACCTCGTCCGGATCTTTCCACAGACACGTCAAACATCGCTCGTCGTTCGCGCCCTCTCTCCGTTGTTGAGAAAGCCGGCTTGGATTTTTCGTCCCAGGGGGTTTTGTCATCTTATCACCCGTGTGATAGTGCTATATACCGTGTCTTTTAGTACCAGGAATATGTGATACTAATAATAGGTATGTACCCGCAAATAAGGAACGCTATTAATAATATGTTGATATTGTTCCTGGTATATATGCGAACCCCCCAACTCCTTGCCGGAGGTCCGGTAGTGTTGTTTATATAAATTTAAGTATTTACGGGAGATACGGCTGAAAAACCTCCACTTCTTTTTTAATATTACTTGTATACACTAGTAAATTTGTTGTCAATATTATACAACAATATTATTAAAATAGTGTGATAGTAGGAATACAGTAGTTGAATTTTACGCCGACGGCTGGCGTTGTTCTTTCTTTCCTCTGTCTGTTCATGTCATACCGCACGCGCCACTTCACCGCAGACGTTCTGTTCCCTCTTATGCTTATGTCTGGTACGCACGTAGACTTGCGCAGTTAACCCATTTAGTACCGCAGTCCCGATTTGGGGACAAACCAGTCTAATTCCAAGTGATTTGTCCCCAAAATGGGACTGCGGTACTAAAAGGGTCAACACCCGCTTGTTCGTACTACGAGCGCCGGTTCCAGCGGTATTGATGCTCGAATCACGTACTTGTACTGATATTGTAGGCGTCCATCGGTATCGAGTGTCAAGAGTGTCGAGAGACACCGACAACGACTCCGTGTTTCTGGCGTGTCCGCTATTTAATAGTTTGCGCAGATAAATTCGAAATATCGCGCACAGCAAAAGAGAAGACAAGATGTGGAAACGGGACAAATCAGGACGGCGAAAAAAGCGGAAAGTATATCGAACGAAAAGCCGACACGAGGCACGCGCGAAAAGCGGCGACCCGCTCCGTAGCCACAAACACAAGCGTTTTTTTGGGGGTACAACACAAGTACACTGTCTGAATTAGTGTAGGAGCTCTACATACAAAATGAAAATGCATTGTAACGAGGTGCCAAAAAAGTTAACAGATGTAAGTACCTACGTGTATGTATAAAATGTACCGCTACGACCGGAAATATAAGCACCTTAATAAACATTAATACGAAGACCAAGCGATCCATATAGTTGCGTTCAGAGTGCACTCTGGGCGGAAATATAAAAACCGGACAGACCTTAGTATCGTTATACTTGTATTTACGGTCAGAGTGGTGCACGAATCCACGTACCGGGCACGATTTTAGCATCAAGCACCCCGTCGTCGAACCTCATCCTGTCACACAGCGAGCAGCACACAGGAGTGCTCGGACTGAATAGGGAAGCCTGATGATGATGATGATGATGATGATGATGATGATGGATGATGGATGATGATGATGATGCTCCCCCTTTTCAACTTGAGGCACCCCCAGGATTTAGGATTTAAGCCGGCAATACCCCGAAGGGAAACCTCGAAATACGTTCACACATCCTACGTTGGCGCAGATGGCGCATACGACGGCGGTGGTAGAGTTGCACCTGTTTTTTTCTGACGCTCCTCCCTCTTTTTTTGTGGGGCTTTTATGTGTGTACTTTACGACCTGCTGCTGCTGCTGTGTATTACCACTACTGTAGTACTATTATTAGTGTAGAAGTAGTGCTCGTAACTCATCGTACCTCACCCAAACACTGGTTTAGAGAAAAATCGAAATGAACAATCCCGTAGCCTGATATATTTTATACCAAGGCTTACATTGGGTAGGTAGGCGATTGTGTCAACCTTTGACCAGCACGAAGCCCAACGGACTAAGACCTTAAGAAATGGCGTCGACGGCAGGGCATCAGAGCATGGGTCGTCGGTCGTGAGTTCGAATCTCACGTCCTTCATGAAAACACTTTTTTTTAAGAAGAGTGAATTTTCCTCATGTCAAGGATCTGGTAAAACACTCTCTCTTCCTGGGTCCCCAAAGATTGTCAAGAACACCGGACTATAACGGGGGGGCATAGTAAATAGGACCAAATATTGTTAGTAAAAATTGCGAAATATATAGGTGTTAGTGTGTGCCGTAGGTCCTATTTTATATGGTCCCCCGTAAATAGAGCTTGAGCTTTACTTTTACCAATCCGCCGAGGGGTGAACAAAAAACAAAACAAAGAAACACCGGACTATATATTTCATAGGCACGTACGCCCCCATACTATTACGGGGGTCCATAGTTAATACCAGGTAGGACTCTATGGTATACATTAAAAAAAAACTTTATATTTACCTATTTTTACTCGTAACAATATTTGGTCCTATTTACTATGGACCCCCGTAATACTTAGACCAAGGACCCCGTTGATCTGAAGGGAGAGGGGCGAGTGTTATAAGGCTTAGATTGGGTAGGCGATTGGTAAACCTTTTACCAGTAGTAGTAGTAGTAGTAGTAGTAGTAGTAGTAGCCCAGCGGACTGTTACGGGGGTGCATAGTTAACAGGACCTATGGTGTACATAAAAACCTATATATTTGCCTATTTTTACTAAAAAAAAAATGGTCCCGTTAACTATGGACCCCTGTAATAAGACCTTAACATATAGGCACATGATGAATAATGTAACGGTATGATATGCCAACGATAAGGCGTGCCTTGTTTGGTACAAGGGCATACCTATGTTGGGTGTAAGGGGTGCCTTATTTGCCTTGTTACTGTAGGTATCAGGCGTGCCTTAATGGGTACAAGGCGTGCCTTACTGGGTATAAGGGGTGCCTTACAAGGCATGCCCCTTATGAGGCATGCCTCGTCAGGTGTATGGCGTGCCTTTATTGGGTATAGGGCATGCCTTAATTAATGTGCGTAAGGCATGCCTTATTTTGTGTAATTCATGCCTTTTTGGGCATGATTCATGCCTTGCTGGGTTGTTCCTCAGCCCATGAGCCCCCCCCATCAGGTCAGAACTATTCACATCTCGGACTTATCATCTACAGATCATTTGATGATCTAGATCTTTCAAGACAGATAGATCATCTATTCCCGATCTTGTACGTTTGATATGATCTAGCTCATGGTTGCCGAGTGGGACCTCCAATCCCCCCCCCCCCCCCCCCGCGCGCCCCCGCATACCTGGTAGTCTGCACCATTTACAGTACAGTATTAATAGCACATGTTTTCCTGGGTTGGATCTATACTAAGATACAGATCCTGCGAAACCTCTCATAACGGCTTGTGAGGAACTATTTACGGGGGTCTATAGTTAACAGGACCTACGATGGCATACATAAAAACCTATGTATTTAGGTGTTTTTACTAACAATATTTGGTCCTGTTTACTATGGTCCCCCGTAATAGATTATCTAGATGATCTATCTGTAGACGACCAATCTGTAGATACTCTAGATGATCTCCCCGAGGTGTGGAACTATTTTGCGGACAAAAAATATGCCACCCCGTATCGAAGACAGCACGCGTCAGATGAGGGTCAAAACGTACCGGGGCTGCCGCAGAATGGCCCAATGTGATAGAACTGCTCGCAAGAATCGCAATCCCTAAACCGCAAAGGTCGTTTTCTGTTTAATTGTTTGCACCGGACCGGTCGCTATGAATACCACACACCCCGTTCGCGGGAAATTGGGCACATTTTGCGCGCTGTGGAGGCGTATTTTTTTGAGCAGACAGAAACCGATTCAGGAACCTTTGATTTTTCTTTTCGAGAGTCCTCGGTTGTAAATTTGAAAACCGCGCAAGAATCGGAGCCGGTATCGTTCATGCAAGAACCGGAACCAGCCATACGTTCACATACATTAACAGTCGATGCCGGCCCCGGCCCGCTCATAAAAAAGTAACCCACAGCAGTGTAGTCACCCTGAAAAAATTGAAAACATTAGGAAAGGAAAGAGCCTACTATTACGGGGGACCATAGTAAATAGAACCAAATATTGTTAGTAAAAATAGGTAAATATATAGGTTTTTGTGTGTACCGTAGATCCTATTTACTATATATAGTCCCCCGCAATACTGCTGTAGTCAGTGCCTTTATGAGAAGTTCGCCCCTTCGTGAGGCTGGCCTGGGCCCAAGGCAAGGCACCATGCATTCATCGTGCACTGCCCTGGTATACTGACTGCTTACCTGCTTACCGTACCACACGGGGTGATACTATACCACACCCCGGGGGGATAATTTCTGATCTTATTTTCTCCAGAACAATAGAGGAGCAAAAAAGAAAAAACGAAAATTGGCGAACTTCCGACGAGCTCGACGAGATAATTCTCGCAGACGCATGCATGCATCTATCTGCTCGATGCTGCTTGTTGGCACACTCCCTCCCTCCCTCCCTCCCTCCCTCCCTCCCTCCATCCCTCCCCGATGTTCGAGAAAATAAATGGGCGTGCAAGATTCGCCCTATAGAGGGTGTGTGTGTTGTCTTCTTTCCTGTTGTATACAGCAGAAATGCGGTACTCGCACTGGCGCGTACATCCAGCAGTGACGCTGCTGTTACGGGGGGCCGTAGTAAATAGGACCAAATATTGTTAGTAAAAATAGGTAAATAAATAGATGTTTATGTTTACCATAGGTCCTGTTAACTATGGACCCCCGTAATTAGTAGCAGTATAAATACCTGGTATGTAGCCTCTTTCGAAGGAGCCAACTGCTGGTGTTTGTCGTGAAAGAAGAATACACAGCAAGCAGTATTAATAGCATCAGCAAAAGCGGTAACATCAACCATCGCATGATCGACGTAAAAGTCAAACCGATGATTTATTTCCGGGTCGAAATGTCGGTAAAGGGTGGGGGACCTTCTCGAACGGACGATGTTGCTTTTGGTGGTGCACACCATACATATATACGTACCTCGAAGTATATATACTTGTATATATATATATTTTTTTTAAACAACAGCTGTGAGGTTGATGATTTTAGTCGATGATTTAGTCGCAACTCGTCTTTGCAGACTCTGTGCGTGATACTGCTGTCACGGGGGACCATAGTAAATAGGACCCACGGTACACGCAAAACGCTATATATTTCGCCTATGTTTACTGACAAAATTTGGTCCTATTTACTATGGTCCCCTGTAATAATAAAAATAGGGAAATTTATTGGTTTTCGTGTGTACCGTGGGTCCTGTTCACTATGGCCCCCCGTAATGGTGATGCTTCGATCGCGCTTTTATTCGTTCGTACGGGTTTTATGTGATATCATGTGAAGTAAGGGTGGGTATACAGTAGTCCGTACACGAGGGAGACAAATCTGAAGCTGCAGAAATCAAGGAGTGGGCGTGTCTACATTTGGGAAATAGTAAAACAAATTTGGAGGTTGCACGTGTATAGCGTGTCACGAGTGGGCTGTATATATTTTCAGTCTTGGCGCAGGCTACCGCATACTGCTTTTAGCACACTGATGCCCGGTGTATACGAGATACAGATATTTCAGAAAGTAGCACGTGTGTGTGTGTGTGTGTTCTTCACATTAAACCGTTCTTCTACTCGTCGACATCCAGCAAGCCCAGTGTCCGTGCTGATTCTTCACCCTAGAAAGATACGAGCTCTGTGGTCACAGACTACGACACAGAGATAACACACCGTAATGCATTAATAGCCTACGTAATACCATGCCTTCGCACTGGGTGCGGCCGACACAACATACATACATACGCCAGCAACCAAAATACACCATAAAGAAAGAGAAGCAACGAAAAAACCAAACCGAAAAAGAACAAGAAAAAGAAAAAGAAAGGAGAAGAATCCCAAATAAATAAATAAAATGGGAAGCCAAAGCTCAGACCAATACATACTTACCCCGAGCATGAGCCAAAAGGGACGTGCAAGGGGAAAGATACGAGAAGGAAAAAGGGGTATCATGTATTGAATAGCCTATTTTTTAACAGAGTTAGTATTGCGGGTGGGGGCGGGGCAATGTAGTCAGGGCCCGCGATGGATCCCCCGAGCCCCCCTGCTGGATGTTTACACGAGGTATTTTGATTCTCTTCAGCTCCGATGCGAGTCGACGAGAGGAGAACGGGCCGAAAGAAAAAAAAAAACTCGCTTCTCGCGATAAAATTTCAAGGCAAGAGGGAGAAGAGCCTGCTTGGTGACACGTGGGGAGGAGAGAGAAAAGCAGGGCGAAGATGCATAATAAATGGGATGGGAGAAATGAAACAAGAACAAAAAATCTACAGCAGCAATGGTTAAGTTCCCCCGAAGCACGAAATGGTTGAGAGTCCACATTGACTTCCTCATTGCAGCTTACATTGCAATATATATATATATTTCTTGATTATTCTTGAGGCTACAACCGCCCCCCCCCCCCCCCCCCCCCCCCCCCCCCCCCCCCCCCCCCCCCCCCCCCCCCCCCCCCCCCCCCCCCCCCCCCCCCCCCCCGCCCCTTTTGGTTCGGTCTGTGATTATAATAGGATTTCAGTTTTCAATATACAGAGCCATTCAGGCTATGTGCAAGGCAATGCAACAATGCAACGTGAACGTTCCAACACCAGCTTCGTACGCACGTAACACGTTTGTGTCGGAAATAAAGTGGTTGTACATAGGTCATAGAAATCGGCCACGGACGGTCCCACGGACGGTTACTTTTTTAGCCCCTTGCCTTGATGCTACTGTTCGATATCGTATCGGAAGTTTCTGTATGTCGAAATATCGAACGTTCGGCGTATCGTATCGGATGTGTTTTTGCTCTCCATCCACTGGCATCCACCCCCCCCCCCCCTCGCGTTTTTTTATGCTGACACTTGAACGAAAGCTTCGATTTATCGAACACCAAAATGGTATCGATTGGTAGTTTTTTGTTTTGCTTATCGATATCGTACATATTTCGAAGCCGACTCTCGTTCGAATTATCGATATCGTACATATCGGACTTACTCGTATCAATATCGTCCCTGGTATATCTAACTCGATTCTCGTTCGATATCCAACACTATTTGATACAAAACGGCCCCCATCTCCCGCTTACACAACGCACCCCTTTCCACCCCTCCCGCTCCTGCTGTGCCCACCACCGAGCAGGCGACTCTTTGGTGCACGACTTCCGATGGCTCCGAGGAGCAGCTGGGCAGCTCCGTGGAGCTCACCGCACCCGATACGAGCACGGTGACCACGGTCGTCCGGCAAGCGTCACTCGCGGGGACCTCAATGTACACGACGGAGGGGATGGTGCAGATCCTGTCGACGGTTGTGACCGTCCAGAACTCCACGGCCATGACCTCCTACTCCATGAGGTGCGTCCACCTGTTGGCCTGGACAAGAACCGACTTGGTGTCGCGGCGGCTGACAAGACTTTGGTTTTGTGTACAACTGCGCCTTGTATGTCTCCGCGAAACAAAAAGTAGTTTGGCATATACCTCCAACGAACATCCAGCTAGTACGGGGGTCCATAGTTAACGGGACCAAATTTTGTTAGTAAAAATAGCTAAATGTATAGGTTTTATGTATACCATAGGTCCTATTAACTATGTACCCCCGTAATAAAAGAAAAGAAGAAGAAGAAGAAGAAGAGGAAAAACTCAAGCTGTGTGAGGTTGTATAGCTTTGCCTCAATACTCACCATTTTCAAGCTTGGTGATAATGCGATGCTATGGGGTAGGTAGGTGTTCGCAACATGTACATTTTCCCCATCTATCCCAGGTACCGGTACACGATAACCCAACGAAACCCCAGCGAATCGTAGACTCCCCTCGTTCCTCTTCCCATGCTTGCGATTACCCGACGTAGTCTACCTGCTGCGTCCGTATGCCTCTTCTCTGACGTTTTCAGCGCCTCCCGTAGCCAAATCCAGCGTCTTCGAGGTAGATCTGCCCGTTCATTCAGGCGAACTTCCTTGAATGTGCCCCGAATAGCTAATAGAGCCTTTCCAACAGCTAATAAAGCCTTTCCAACCACGACGACGAGCCGGCACACGAACCAAGCACCGGTAGGCCTCTGTTTAGGGTTAGGGTAAGGCGTAGGGCTGAGTTCCGGGGAGCGGGGTGATGGCCGCCGTTACCAGAAGCCGGAAATAATCTCACCGCCAAAAAAAAAAATCCTTGCGGGTAGTTTCGCGACAAAACGCTCGCTCACTAGGACAGAGCATCATTTTATTCGGGCACGTGTGCGGAACACGCCTGAACGAGCAGATTTGCGCCTGCTGGAATCCAGCATGCTGCCCGCACATTTTTTGTCGTGTTCCATGTGATTGCTTTTTAACTTGCTCTTGATTATTTGTCATCGAACTTTTTTTTGCACCTTTTGTTTTGGTTGAAAAAAAGAAAGTCACACTTTTTTTTTTCTTCCGATTTCCACGTGTTTATTTTTTTTTCAATGTGCATGCTGAAGTATCTGTACCTAGCGTTCGTCACAATCTTCTCCGTTTTCTTTTTCTTGTTGGCCGCGTATCATACGTACAGGCGAATATGTCACCGATCAGCGACTCGACTCGGTATAGACTACTGGCTACCGCTGGGTACTGTTGTTCTTGTATTTGTTGTTGTTGTTGTTGTTGTTCTTACATTAATTCATCGCCACAACGCAGCCCGTGTTCACAGGCAGGACATACTCCATTGCTTCTGGAGAGGAAACGTCAACATCCCCCCTAATAGAGGGCAGGAGGAAGAAGAAGAAGAAGAGCAAAAAAAAAAAAAAAAACAGTTATCAATTTTTTGGCGTGGCATTGTTCGTAGAGCTACCCTTGAACATCGCGCACCCCCTTTCCTTCCTTTTCCTCCTCTGCCGCCGCGCAGGTTCGTTGACATCGAAGTGTCGTCCGGGCCGGACGTTTTCTTGTACCTTACCACCGACGGAGACAACCCCGATGACGTCGACGCCACCGGGTCGCTGACCGTCCTCGTCGAGGGCGCGGAGCGCGGAACGTTCTCCTTCACGGGAACCTTTAGTCAGACTGTTCCGGACGGCTTTACTGCGCCAGAAGACTACGTGGCGGCGGTCGTTTGGTGCGACCAGTTCAGTGTCTTCTTCGGGAGCGGGCTGTTCGAAGATGTGTAACGTTTTTGTAACTGTAACATTCGTCGTTCGTGACGGTTTTTTTCATGTCTGTCGCCGGAAAAAGAAAAGTGTGTGCGCTGTGCCGTGCTGTGCGTGACTGTTTGTTGGGGGTTGTTCGCCGAAGAATGCTGCAGTGGTTTTTGTCGAGGAAGACAAGTGTACCGGTTCATTTTTCGAATAAAAAACATTCACGGTTTTGTCAAGTGCTGGATACGACCGCTGTGTTTGATACATCGGAAGCTTTCGTTCAGTGTCAGCATATAAACACACGGGGGATGCCGGGGGACGGAGAGAAACACGCCTTCGATACGATGTATCGAAACTTTTGGTGCAGAATGGGACACGAAATATACGGTGTGTTGGAAGAATGTATGCGTATCGGCTTGGCCGGAAGATGTGTAATGGATTTTGCTTCAACATTTAAACGGGTCGTTCGAAGCTGCGTGATGAGATTCCCTGTCTTTCTCCTTGGAACGGATTTTGCGTTCCAGAATGGATTTTGCGTTCCGTTGGATGCGGAGCTTCTAGACAAAAGGGGGAGATAGTGACGTATGCATGGTCATGGAAGGCTTCGGGATTGCACCCACGTTTTTGGCCAAAAATTGCTTGGGGGATCATTTTTGGAAAAAAAATTGCGGCATTAAAAGATGAAAAAAAAAGGCATATTTTCTGTGCCTCGGCCGACGAATCATCATTCTTACCTTTTCAATCTGCCTGGCCTTTTTTTCAAGTCTGTTCGGCATTTCGTTCGATCTGGTTGGGCATTTTGTTCGCTTTTGTTTGGCGTTGTGTTATGTAAACGGTGTTTGGCATTGTGTTCGCTCTGGTTGAGCAGCTTTGTTCACTCCGTTTAACATTTCGTCCACTCGGTGTGGCATTTTTTTTGTTGTTTACTACGCTGTTTTTGACATTTTTGTTGACTCTGGTTGGCATCTTCTTCGTTCGGTGTTTCCATTGTCTTCCGCTCTGTTTCGCATTTTATCAACGATTCCTGGCTTTTGTGTTCACGCTGTGGAGACTTTCTGTTCGCGCTGTTGGCATTTTGCTCACGCTGTTTGGCACTTTGCTCACGCTGTTTGTCATTTTTCTCACTCTGTCCCGCATTGTGTTCAGTCTGGTTGGCGTTTTGTTCACGCTGTATTTGGCGTATTGTTTGCAGTTGGTAGACAGATGGAGGGATGGATGGATGGATGGATGGATGGATGGATGAGGCAGTGTGTGCATCGTGTGTGTATGATACGGATGGTCGCTGTCGATATCCTGTCGCTCGAGAGCTCGGGGAGACCTACCTGCCCGGCGGCTTCCCCCCCCCCCCCCGCGCCCTTAAGCGGCACTCTCATGTTGGTGTGCCCCTGGCATTGCATGGCTTTTGGTGTTGTTTCTGTGTTGATGTGCCCTGCCCATGGTATTGTACGGGGACTTGGTGTTGTTTTTATGTTGATGTGTCTCTGGTATCACTTGGGTGTTGTTTTTTGTTTTATGTTTTTTTTTACCGTGCATACCAACACCTGTTAGATGATGTGGTGATGACGCACTTTTTTTTGTAACGTATTTTCATTGGGCGGGCGCGGGGGGGGGGGGGGGGGGGTGTACTCGATAGGAGAGATGTACTCGATCTCATGCATGGCCGTAGTCGTATGACCATACACCCTCGCATCCCTACAATGCCGGGACGGAGCATGTCGGGTTTTCACCGACCAGGCAGACATTGCTTGCACCAAGCGCGAAGCGCCGTGAGGCGTCCGGCGAGTCGCATGAAGGGTGAGCTGCATCCTACTAAGGGGGGGGGGGGGGGGGGGGGCGGGGGTTACTTGTGATTTTCTCATCGTTGTTTTTTCGATGCGTCGCAAACAAAGGGCCTTGATTGCTTGGTCGTTTTCTGCGACTTGTCGTTGTTCGCGTGTCGTCATGGGACCCCACCCACCCCCCACCCCCCGATACACACCCCGGTTTATGGTAAGCTGGGGAGAGAGGAGGCCGTGCGCTTTTAACGAATAATCATCCAAGACCGGGTCAATACTTGGACGTATCGTGCCAAGTAGTCGTTTCTTGAAGCGATCAATAGAACTGCTGTAACTGTAGACTCGTTTGGGCTGGTCTGTGTTGCTTGCTTGCCCCGTGGCTTTTTTTTTTTTTTTTTTTTCAGCTTTCAAGTTTACTACTATTTCGCAGTATATTGTGCTCTTCGTTCTTAGCCAGTGGCTATGTGCGAGTGGTACGTACCTGGTACGAGGAACGAACGCCTCCTGTGTTCTCGCTTTTCAGCTTGCGACTCTCCCGGGATTTTAACTCAACCGCAATCGATCCCGAAGGAGAACCTTGTAGAGCTCTATAAAACCATTAGCGATGGATTTTTTTTTTTTTTTTTCGCCCGATGTGTTGAGGGTTCACTCGGACCACACCTAATAATATTGATAGTTGTTTCTATCCATATTAGTGGTGAGGAGCTACGGCACCTACTTTTAAAGTAGATCCATAAGATTTTGGTTGTTAAGGTTTTTTGTCGGCGCGGCTGGGCTTACGTGTTGCTACGCATAGCCTGCTGCTTTATTGTAGTAGCTGATCGACGTGCTATAGCCCTCTAGCTGCCGGTTTCGCTTTTGTTTGCGCTTGCTGCGCTTCTTTGGTTGGTCCCTAGATCCGTACAGAAGCTACGCAAGTTTATGTTGTGTGTGGTCGTTTCACTCACTTTTGCTTGTGTTTTCGGGGCTTCTTTGATTGGTCCATACACCCGTACAGGTCTGCTACGACACTGAGTAGCTTGTGCCGTGTTGTATTTCAACTTCGTCTGTCCCTAGAGAAGGGAAGATTTCGTGCGATTTTCGTGCCCGCAGTTTTCTGATTGGTCATTTTTTTGGGTTCGATTTTTTTTGTTGGTGGAAAATCCTTGGTCGTGTTCTACCCCAACAGTAGTAGCTACAAGCAGTAGTTCGTCTTCTATCTGCTGCTGCAGTAGCTGCAGCACAGTAGCCTTGTGTAGTACCCCAGCAGTAGCTACAGCGGTAGTAGCTACAGCAGTAGCTTTGTGTTGTGCATGTCTTCCTCTACTTTCTTGGCGCAGTAGCCCCCTGGGGATGGGTGTTAGAAGTCTAACTACAGTATAGAGAGATGCCACCCACCCACGTTTTGGGGGGAACTAACCACTTGAAACTTGGAGACTGCTACTCGTACAGCAGAGCAATACGGTCGTGGGATACGTTTTGCAGCTGTGAAAGCCTTAGAGAGGGGGGCGCTTCTGGTCTTGACGACAGAACCCAATGGGTACGTATCTCGCAGCGGTGGGAGCATCTATCTGTCTGTCTATCTATCTATCTATCTATCTGCCTCCGGTCCCACATCAGTTTCGACCCACTCGTACCTGGTAGTTCACAGTTGGGGGTCATCAAGGTGGCTGGCTGCCTGTTGTGGCATTCGTATCTTGCCGAGATGAATGAAGAACGTCAAGGTTGGCTCTGCGACATATATGGCGGTACATTTTCTTCCTTTTAATGTTGCTGAGAGATGCATGGAGAAAATCAAGGTTGCTCCGCAAAATCTGTATCTTGCTGATATATGAAGGAAAAGCATCATGGTTGCTCATGCGACATTTGTGTCTTGCTGAGAGAACGAAGAAAATCGACGGTTGGTTTGCTCCGCGATATGTTATCTTGCTGAGATAGATGAAGAACATCGAGGTTGCTCTGCGATAAGTTTATCTTGCCGAGAGATGAAGAACATCAATGCTGCCATGAGATATTTTATTTTATCTTTGCTGAGACTAATAATGAAGAAAATCACGGTTTCTTTTGCGCTGCGACATTTTATTTTTTTGCTGGGTTTGAAAAACAATAAGGCTGATTTTCCTTCCTGAGTGAAGTGAACACCAAGTTTTTTTTGCTCTGCGACAATTCGCCAACTTTATTCATCATGCTGTATGAAAAACATCAAGCTGGCTCTACGACGTCAAACGCGTGCTGCGAAAGAAGAAGCACATATTGGGTAAAAATATTTTCTGAATGACGGGACTCCTTAAAAATAAAAAATCGTCGGAATTTTCAGCTTGCAAACTGAGTCTCTATTTTGGTGATTACCGATCTGTCTGTCTGTCTGTCTGTCTGTCTGTCCCCGTCACAAGGACAACTCCAATCCTTACAAAATCTGATCCCAACCCGCCCCCGACGTTGGCGTGTATACCGCGCGAATCGATAGCCGACACACAAATACAAGCGTTCTGGGTCAATTCAACGGAGCCCCGCGCCTTGAGCTACGCCACGTACCCAGTAGTATCTCATCCAAAACCACGCGCCCTCCAGCCAAAAGCGTGGCAATCAATGTCCTACACACTCCCCAGTGGCTCGGTAGGGGTGGTCCGCGTGCCTACTCAAGATCAATTTCGTGTCGTGTGGGTTCGAGTATCACCGAGTGCATGCTCGTACGAGTAGGGACTTTTTCTTGCATGAAAAAATGATTAGCGCAAATCTCGAGAGCGTGAGTTAGCAACATTCGATGAAAATCGACGAGCAGTGGGAATGAACGCTGAACCCTAAAAAATAAAAGCACGTACCGGGGGGGGGGGGAGAGGGGACGAAACCTGTGACCACGGCTTGTCCAGAAGAGCGATGGGGATAAAACCTCTCCTCTACGAGTTTGCTGGAGAGTAAAAGTGATGACGAAAAAAAAACAAAAACAAAAGAAAAAAAACTCGTCGTGCTGTATGCATCCTGCTCGTGCGATGACCTCACTCAGCAGCGTCGCACAGGCTCCATCCCGGGCTCGCCCCCGTGAGCGCTGAAGTGCTTCCCACACCAACATTATTGGTATCATACCTAAAGACGTCGTCGTTTAGCAGTATGTACGTCTTGCAAGAACAAACAGCAGTAGTACGAAAATACAGTAAGTATACTGCTGTATTCTATCGATGAGCGTCGCCCATTCATCGAGCACAAGAGACTAGGTCATAGCAGCAGCACGTGTCCCACCGCTGCCCAGGGACAAGAAGGAGGCGAGGGGATTTCGATCGAGGCTGGGGTTCGCCCAGGCGATTCTTTATATGCCTGCAGTCTCGAGATTTCTCGCGGAAAATCCTTAGAGCGGGGGGTGGGGTACTAATTTGTTGATTGCCTTAAGTAATTTGACCATTGACCACGCATCCCTTTTGAGACGGAGCACGGCGCAGTCAAGAGGGAAAGGGCTAGATGTTGCAGTATTTACGATCGAATGAGAAGTTTTTATAAAAAACGTTCGGTTTATCACAATACTTGTAAAATTCGGTAAAAATGGAATATACACGAGGCGCATTACGCAGCTTGCAAAGTTGAGTATCAACTATTTAATTAATCAGTCGAACTCACAGCTGACGTTTTTTTTTTTTAATAAATTTTGAAATACGTCAGCTGTGAGTTCGACTGATTAAATAGTTGATACTCAACTTTGCAAGCTGCGTAATACGCCTCGTCTATATTCCATTTTTTCCGAATTTTACAAGTATTGTGGTAAACCGAGCGCGCGTATTCTATATGTGATTCCTTGTTAAAGATATAAGCCAGCGACTCCCCTGGATGCTGCCCGGGTCAACAGGTATTTCAAAATTTATAAAAAAATAAATAAATGTAAAATTCGGTAAAAATGGAATATAGACGAGGCGTATTACGCAGCTTGCAAAGTTGAGTATCAACTATTTAATCGGTCGAACTCACAGCTGACGTATCAATTTTTTTTTTTGTAATTTACACGGCGTAAAAAACACAGGGACCCGTTTCGCGATGGCTGAAGCGACCGACCGACCGACCCACCCATCGACCGAGATTCACATACAGCAGTAGCAGTAGTGGTCCGTCTGGGTTTCACCAGTCAGTGTGGTAGTGCGCGGAGTAATTAGTGCCGGTTGACGCCATACATTGTGCCGGTGGTATTGTTGGCTGGCGCATACCGGCCAGCACTTACACACACCTATAGTTTAGCACGACACACATCCAATCCCATGCGGCGTTGTCTACGCCAGTGCCAGGCCGGGGCCTATCCCACACGAGAAACCAGCCGCGTCAACGACGGCATTAAATTGTTAAGGATGGATGTTGTGACGGACGGCAATTTTCGGGAAAAGAAGAGAAGGTTTTTCGGGCGAACAGCAATGGGGCGGGCGCACGCTTTGCTAGAACCGTAACTACTACCGGTAGGGCTTACATTTGGGGTTACGTCGCCCGTATGCCCATGAACGGTGTTCGTTTGTTGTGTTAAGTTTGGGCTGGCTATGCGTACGAGCATACGTGCTGGTAGGTCGTAGCGGACCGTGGCGTGAAACCGCAAAAAAAAAATCGTGCGTACGTACCCCCTACGCCTCGATCTCTAACCTCTCTTAACCCGCCAGGATGACGCATCATGGCCAGACGCAATACGACGAGCAACACATGTTGGCGGTTAAAACCCAACGTAAAGGGCTCACGCACGACCAGAATGGTGGTCATCGTTTTCCTCGTTGTGTGGCGTACCCCGACGACGCATACATACACATACATACGTACATACATACGTACATATGATTATACCTGGTACAAACATACATTGCGCTGTCAATCGCGAGTCGCGAGAGAGTGCGTGCAAAAGAAAGAAACTCACACGTAGCATCCCACCTGCGAGGTTTGCTTATTGAACAGGTTCTTGATGTCACTCACGTGTGTTGGGTTGCTCATTACGTAGAGACAAAAAAACACCACAGCTGATACCTGGTACCATGGTATTCGACAAATCGGCCACGGAGGAGGGGGACTGATCCCAACAAACGGCTCAGCTAAAACCTCGCCCATATTAACCCCTGTTTTTCCCCATCTAAGACACGCCTCCCAAGCAAAACTAAAACACTTTCTCGTTGCCGAAACTCAGGTAAATACCGGCCTGGCCCTTCATGGCAGGTCTTTCTTTCAAGGGCAATGTATCGTAACGCTATCACAGTCCTCTGATGGGCCGTATGATATATATGAAGAAACATTGGAAATTCGAGGAAAAAAAACCCGGCTCCACGAGCGACAGCGAGCATGAGTCGTAAGATGCGGCTCCTGAAAAGCCACTCCCACACCTTCAAAAACGGCGAGAGGCTAAGAAGCCGAGGAGGAACGCCACAAAAAAAAAAAAAGAAAGGAGCCCTACATCCGTAAGGGACAGCAAAACACGTCGACGAAAACCACCGCCCGTATCACCAGCAAGCGCGGGGGGGGGGGGGGGGGGGGCGAGAATGTGTCCGCGGAAAAACACGAAAAAAACGAGCTACCGCCACAATTCCAGCAGGGGGGGGGGGGGGGGGGGGGGGGGGGGGGGGGGGGGGTACTCATCATCGTGCATGGCCGTAGTCGTATGGCCATAGACACTCGCATCCCTACAATGCCGCGACGGAGCACGTCCGGTTTTCACCGACCAGGCACCGAACCGGGGGAAGGGGGGGTTAAGCAGGACGAAGCCCCTTGAAACAAAAAAATAAAAGCCGCCATGAACGTGACATCAAAACCAGCCGAACGTGTTTTTTTTTTCACGCTCGCATCCCATCCCACTTATTTTGCCCCTCGCACACGTAACCGCTGTGATATACTTCTCCGGAATGGAATGCTTTAGAATGGTCACCTCCATGCACTGCCATTTTACCTTCTCGTGATCATCCTCCGTGAACCTCTTAATGATCCTCCATGAAATAACCTTCAGTCTCCAGCGTGATTGCAGCCCCCCGCGCGACAGAATGCCTACAAATCATCGAGTTGTGCACGTGCGACCTCACCTCGGAGCAGAGATAGACAGCAGACAGCACTAGCATACGGCACTCCCGAACAACAGTGACTGCGAATGCTACACATATATATACTAGAAACCCCTTCGAACCAGAGGGGGCGTTCTTGTGCAGAATCGGGCATCCAGTTTCTCACGCCCATGTGTGTTGTCTCAAGATAAAAATCGCGGATACTCATACATATGCCTCGTACAACAGTTTATGGTGTTGAGAAACGCTTCCCAACACAATGCACTCACACAGCCCCCCTGCTCATTAGAAACCCAACCAGCTGCCCCCACATTTAGGGGACAAAGCTACGTAAACGTGCTCGGGCATTAGAGTAAGAAATCATTGCGCGGTGCGACTCATTTCCTTTCCGCATCACGAAATTATATACGTACCTGGCTGGTACCTGGCAACTCTCATTTTAACTGCTCTTTTTTTGGGAACCCTCATCACGTTAAACTACACAGCCCCGACCAAAAAAAAAAAAAGATCAGTGCTCGCACTAAGATCCGTTCCTGCCTATAGGATGCGGAGCCGCGCAAGCAGTGCGAGCACCATGCTGTACGTGTGTCGAGGCGTTCTACGATAGCGGTTGACCCCAATTTTTCTGAGGCTCCTCCCTTGAGGAGCTCCATACCTCCACCCAAAAACTGCTATATCAGCAAAAAATAGAAAAAAAAACTGCATTCCGATGAACAATCCCATGGCCCAAGCGTACAAACACGTCATTTTTCGAAAAACAAGCGCATATATATGGGCATTCCGACGATTTTGGGGTTAAGAAACCCGCCGTTCAGAAACTATTCTTGGCGGAAATGCGCTTTTACCTCTTTTTATCGTAGAACGCGTCTGTCGCCTCACGGTTTCGCTTCGGGCCACACGTCAGACAAAGTGAGAGAGCGGTCACGATCTTCCCGTCACCCATAGATCTTACCGTTACGCTACGGCATCTTGTGCGGGATCTGTACTAAACTTTGAGCGCATATACACTCAACTCAGCATGACCTGTCCCGCATCACGCATCAGATTGTACGACTCTCATGACGGCAACACCAGCTATACTTGAGATACACTCGCACGCACGCCTTGTGGCGAGGGGGGGGGGGGGGGGGGGGGGGGGGGGCGGGGGTGACACCATAGCTATTGGTAGACACGAATCTGTTGAGAGAATGTTACAGGTCGGCGATTTTTTACAGACCCTGTTCCCACTCGGCACCCTCACTCCACGCCGACCTGATCTCGCCCAACACCTGAGAGCCCTCCAAGACCGACCGGACCAGGGGATCCAGATCTTCTCTCAAAAGAGCTACCTACAGGGTAGAAGGTCATAAAACTTTTGGGGGACAGATGCTCTTGTCTACCCGAGGTGCGCTTCGGGCCCATCCCCCGGCGACCCCGGCGACCCGGGCTGCTCGGTATATAGAAGGCCGATGCTTCGTGATCGTCACATTAAAAAGTAGTGTCCCAAGTCTCAAAGCGGGAGTATCCCTTTGAAGGAAAACTCCAGTCCCGTTGTGGGGACAAAGCGCTCTAATTTCAAGTAGTTTGTCCCCAAAACGGGACAGCGGTATTGAAAGGGTTATTAAAAGGTGGCGAATCGAGCCTGGCCTTTGTCGATACTATGTACCCAAGTACCAGGTACGGCGAACGTTTTTTTTTTTTTTTTTGGGGCCATGAATTATTGGCCGTCCTTCCTTTTCTTGAGGCGAAAAGAAGAACCGTTCAAAGCTTTTTGATTCAAATCACCGCAGAAACCAACTGGCGGTCCGGAGTCTGTGGAGGTCTGAGTGGAGAGAGAGAGAGAAAAGAGAGAAAAACCGAAAAACGACGTGGCTGTGATACACCCCCTTGCGTAACACACTGGCATCAGCTGTCGGGATGCACTCCCTACGGCATGTTAGAACGCACCTGGTAGGCCTCGTAGAAGAAGCACGGCGAAAAACACGCAGGTATTTTGTTGCAAACAACATTTTTGTACTGTCACTATTGCCACGGTTACTACTAAATTGGTTTCTACTATTATGCGACCATGCTACAACTATAGGACGGCCGTACTTTCCGCCCCCCCCCCCCCCCTCTTACCAGCGCCAGGTAAATAGATGCGCTGTGACGCACCGAAGTTCGGACGCTTCACTTTGCTTCACTTTCATAAAGCGCATCTTCCAGACGTAACATGATAATAAAATAAATAGCGGTCAAGCACTTCCGCGGACACGATATGCTTACGGCTAGAACCGCACAACACACAAAAATGGCATAAAAGCGAAGAAAAACAAAACAAAACTTGCAGTCCGAAACCGCAACAAAACAATGGCTAAACAAATCAAGAGACAAAAACAAAACAATTAGTTCGTGCTCAAGCACGAGCACGCACAGCATGACGACGCTCGACGCGCCCAAACGCCGGGTACCGCATCACCACCACATGCCTAGTACATGCTCATGATATCGACAAACAGCCCCCTCCGCTGCTAACTACGCTCACCAGCGCAGACAATGCTCGGCCACAACACAGTCAGTATGCTTCGAAGTAGGTGTCACCGCGAACACCAAAACAAGCAGCGACGTGAAATCCCTCGCCTTCGAATATTTAAGGGGCCAACTCCAAAAGTCTTCGGTGAGAGTGTAAACACCGTAAAAAAATCTTGCGCCAGTTTTTTTTTTTTATATACTGTTCTGTTCCACACCGCGGGACAGAATATCGATTCCCACAGTATCACGATCTACACCTTTTCATGGCAGATAGATCTTTTCCAAGCAATTGCACTTTCGCATGAGCTGTAGATCAAGTTGCCGGGTGGGACCCGCATCACCTGTGATGATCTAGATTTTGTATTTCCTGGGTTGGATCTGTACTACGCACAGATCCTGCACAACCCCCTCGCAACGACAGGTGAAGAACTAGATCATCCACAGATAGATCATCATCTGTTCCACAGGGGGTGTACCGTTCTTAGCGCGAAACACAACAGCCATATCGATTATATTGTTAGCCCCAACGGGGGGAGTTCCTCCCGCCAAGTCAGTGGCTCGGGGCCCAAGTGTTCCCGCCGCCGCCGTCGTCCTCCGCTCCCCTCGCGCTGCCCAAGGCGAAGCTTTCCTGGCGGAGCGTCACTTCCCCGAGCAAAAATATCGACACCGTTGGGGGGTCGGGCGGCCCTGCGACCCACCCGCCCTGCCGCTCGCAGAAAAACACCGGCAGCGGCGTCGTCACGATGGGCAAGGGCCCGTGCATCCTGCTGCAGAACTCCGCGGCCATCTGTCCGAGCCCGGCCCCGACCAGGGCCATGCCGGCTGCCGCCGTGAGCATCGTCATGGGCACGCCCCACGAGATCGCCGGATTCGCACGGAGCGCGACAGCCAGCATGGCTAGGGCTAGGCACAGGATGCCCCCGACTAGGGAGGCGGCCGCGGCCCGCTGGCGGGGCGTTAGCTCCACCCGGCGCCGGACGGAGCTGGAGTAGGACACCACCGTCTCCCGGCGTCGCTGTTCCCGCGCGGGAGTCGTAGCGGCGGCGACCAGAAGCGCGGGTGACGCGTCTCTTACCGGCCCCGCCCCCATCCCATGCGGGACACCACTGACGGTCACTGCAGGCGTCGCCCCACCCGGTCAGGCAACCGGGGGTTCCACCCGCGCCCCCCATGAACGTCGAGGCAACGCTCTCCTCCGCCCGGTCCTCCCAGAGGGCGATCAGATACACTGCCTCGATGAGGGCGACCACGAGCCACAGAGGCGAGAAGGCACCCCACCAGGGAATGGCCGCGGCGAGCTGATCCAGGGCCGACAGGCTCTTCCCTGCATTGCTGCGCTCGGCGCTGTCAAGTTTGGCCACCACGAGCGCCACGCAGAGGAGGGACAGCGCGATGACGGGGCGCCGGCTGAGGCCGAGGCGGCTCCGGGCTCCGCCCCGGCGGTTCGCCGCGCCGCCGCCCGATCCCCGCTCCCCGTCCAGCACGATGACGGAGTGGAGCCCCAGCAGCGACAGCACCACCAGCCCCGGGCTGGCTATCGCCCCCGAGGAGAGGCTGCTCGCGGGGACCCCGAATATTCTGAGGGACATGAGCACCGCGAACACGGTGAGCGTCACCGCGAAAACCACCATGCACAACCAGAGGCGGACCCACGACTGCAGGAGGCAACTCACGCGCGTCGCTCTCGCCGTGACGTCCGATATTTTCCCCGCGGGGCGCCTGCCGTCGTTCTCGTTTCGCCGGAACGACGTCCTCGACGGCATCCTTCCAGGCAGAACCGCCACTGCCGCCGCGGGGTCAGAGGCACCGGAAGAGTTAGCGCGGGCAGCGGTGCTAAGTCCCGCCGCGTCGCCCACGGAGTACCCGGGGGCCGCCCCGTCGGCATCGCGTGGTCGTCGCGAGCTCTCCGGCGCCAGATACTTCTGGTCCGGGTCCAGGAACGTCTTTTCCTCTTCCTCCGGCCTCTCCGTCCGTCTGACTCGAATCCACCAGTCTTCTTCCCCTGCTGCTCCTTCCTCGTCCTCCCGCTGGCTATCGCCGGCGTCCGAAGACATCGCGGGGGAAGACA
This sequence comes from Macrocystis pyrifera, assembly GCA_031763025.1. Lineage (NCBI taxonomy): Eukaryota > Phaeophyceae > Laminariales > Laminariaceae > Macrocystis > Macrocystis pyrifera. The sequence goes on along the minus strand of JASSKH010000017.1, from coordinate 5,121,165 downwards.
GCGCGAGCGCAGGGGTGGGGGCGTCGGAAGCGGCGGTGGTGTCCGCGTCCGTGTCCACGCCGGCATCGTCGTGTGCAGCGGAGAGGGTCGCCGCGGTGAGGGCGGTGCCGGAAGCGCTCCCGTCAGCCCTAGCTGCTGCGGCGGCTGCTGCGGAGGCCGCGCCAGCGGCGGCGGCGGCGACAGCGATAGCGGGTATCTCCCCCCGCGCCCACCCCCGTCTCGTCGGCGGTGTCCTCATCGCCTCCACCCGCAGCGACTGCTGCAGCAGCGACCCTTCCTGGGGCGGAAGGAAGCCGCGGAAGGACCCTCCCCCTCCTCCTCCTCCTCCTCCTCCTCCTCCTCCGTCCGAGAACGAGATCGACGTGTCAGCCATCATGCGGCGGTACTGCCTCCGGATGCGGCGGATGGCGACGCGTTGCAGCCTCTGTTCTCGGATCATCACGTGGCGGAGGGACACCACGGAGACGACGACCTCAACCGTGAGCCAGAGGCACGCCGCGGCAACAGGAGCCATGCACCACTCCAGGCGTAGTTGTGGCGTGACTCCGGTCTTGATCTGTTCCCATGAATCCAGACCCGTTCGAAGACGCGCCGGCGGGTATGGATGGTCAACACGGGGAGAAGGGGTGTTCGCGATGTCCCGAGACAACGAGGAGCCATCGCATTTCGGGGGGGGGAGGGGAGGGGAGGGGAGGGGAGGGGCAGGGCTTTTGTTGAAATCGTTCATGGGTCTACAGAAACTCGCCGTGTTCGGGAAACAAAAAATGACAAAAAAATAAAAAAAAATCGGGATATCTACGTGTTGTAGTGTACCGTAAATATCGACAAACGAATGAACGCAGTTTTGCGCACATGACATATTTGACGTTCGCGAAGCAAACGCTGAGATTTTCCGTCGCAAAATTATGTCGGTTCGCAAGATATGCCTCTATATAGCGTGCACGCAGGCAGGCACGCAGGCAGGCAGGCAGGCGGGCGGGTACCGACCAAATAGTCGAGTCGGAGAGTTGCTTGCGCCCTGGTCCAGTATTGTACCACAAACATCAGTACTACTTACTGTACTGGCCGAGAGAGCTGACAGGGCTGCTTGCCAATGTACAAAACTCTTGGCGGAATCGTAAGGGTCGTTCGGTTTTCATTGTGTATACCTCCCATCGGTCTTTACATTCCCGCCTAGCGTGGTATCGAATACGGTAGACGTCCCCCATACAAGGCGGTTTCCCGATTTACGGTCAAAATCGCGTGGCGCAACTGGGGGATGGCACTCATAACCTGAACCACTGTAAAAAAGGCGGCTTCTTGGCTCTCTCTGGCACACCACCGCCTATCCGGCGGACCACAACTGGGGTTGTTGCGCAATGTACGTCTCGCAAAAAACGCCTACAAAAAAAGGACGAGCGCGAGCTTGCAATTTCGACGGCGCCCACGAAACACAAAACTCCTTTCGAGTTGGCTGAAGCCGATTTCCTGAAAAGCGCTTCGATACAACGTTCTCACCACCCCAGGAATACTTTTTTTTTGGTTTGTTTTGGGCTTTTTTCACGTAATCCACGAAGAAACAATAGGGGACACTGGCTGAAGCCGCATTCCTGAAGCCAGACGTCAGCAACAACAACAGCAACAGCAACAGCAACAGCAACAGCAACAGCAACAGCAGCAGCAACAGCAACAGCAACCAACTCACTAATAATGTTGGCGGCGGTTACAAAAATACCCTGCAGCAGCGAGTTCCCGTAAGCGACGGCTGAACTATTTTATAGCGGAAACCTTGATCAAAACATGCCCGTGCCGAGAGAAGGCACGCATGCGGAACAGAAGACAAGAGAGGGGAGAATAGGGAGAGAGAGGGATTGAGACGGTGAGCACGACGGACCCAGCCGCCTACACACCACTGATGGCTCTCGCTCTGCGGGTCCCTCCCATACCGTGTAACGGTTCAGCGTCAACGCAGACATGGTAACGGATACGGTGTGCGCCAAGGTGAAGGACCAGAATGCGGGTTGGGGGAGGAAGAAGCGAGGGAAGCCCGGAGAAATCCCAGGAGACGGTGGCGGAGACACGCAACCGTTAAGGGGAATGCTGCATGCAGACGACGCGGGCATCGTTTCCAGATCGAGGAACAGAATTGCGAATAGGTTGGCACATACCGTCGCAGAGCGTGCGCTTCGTTCGGCTCGACAGCTTCGGAAGCCAAGACGGAGACCATGATCACGTGCCTGATGAAGAAAACGGTGTAGACAGGTAGGGTCACTTTCGTTGGTGAGCCAGCCCGGCCAGATGTACAGGCAAACCGCCAAGTTTGTGTGCCACCGGGGGGTAACTGCGTGCGAGAATGCCGACCTTCGGGCCCTCTCTTTATTTTCGAGGAGGGAGTGAGTTTTTTTTCCCCGGAGTATCCGACTTGTTAGTCTCGGGAAATGTACATCAAGATTTTTGGAGGCGTTCTTCTGTCACGATTTATGAAACAAATCAGACTGAAAGATATAATGTCTACGCAGCGTAAGACACAACACACCAACATTGTGTTACCCTCAAGAGGAGCGTTACACACAACACCCGAACATACCGCCACCACGTTGGCCAGCACTACCAATGTCATGCTACAAATAACAACACCAACATCACAGAACGTAGCGGCCAGCTCTTCTAACACTACGTTATTCGGACCCCGTCTACGTTATTCGGACCCCCCCGTCTACGTTATTCGGGCCCCCTGTCTACGTTATATTCGGACCCCGTTACCGATTGCCTTAGGGTCGGATAACGTAACATTTAACATACGCTAGCAAGGTCACAGTCTTCAGCCGGCCGATAGGTAACATTATCTTGGGAGGTCAACCTTAATGCGGAGGTCTCTCTTGCAATATGTTGCGGTGTTACTGTCAGTAAATATCTGATCTCAACATTCCGTCACTGTGTCACCATAGTAATCAATCCGGGCCTAACATGATGTTACTGAGTTACCGTTGGGGCCGACGTCGTTTCAACGCAATGTTACTACTGTACGTTACCCTTCGGGTGTTCTCGAGATGTAACACGTGTTGCCTGTGTTGGTTGGTCGTAAAGCGGCATGGAACATAATTTAGTACAGCCGTGATACCCACTTTTGCCGAGATTTCAGTACAAGTAGGGGACACCTAAAAAAGTCCCCGGGGGGCAGGATAACATGACATCCCCGGTATAAAAAAAAAAACGCTTCCATATTTTTGAAATCCCAAAACGGGGGACGGGATATTCGGGGGGGATCCCCGCAAAAAAACGCCTCATTTTTTTTGTGGAAACCCCGGGGGGGGGCAGGGAAAAAATCGCGGAAACGCTGATAATAACATAAAAAACAATGATTCGAGAAGAAACATGGAGTTATTGGGTAGTACGCAGGGTGTCTGCGGTAATAATCCAATTTGGTTCGGTTATATTCAAAACAATGTTGGAGACAAGACAAACATGAGCTGATTGGTTACACAGGTTGATCGTAATTTCCTGCGTCTGCCAACCAACGACCCGGTTCGTTGCCCTACTGCATCTACTCACTACTGCTGTAGTTATCATGTAGATCAACCTTTTAGAATTCACGAAATACCTGATCCAGCGAGCGACCGCTGTCCAGCTGCAAGCAACAGCCCCGTCTGTTCGCGTGTTCTACCAGTCTGCCAGCATCGTTCCGTGCGGTACCCGCTCGGTACACCCTACAAGCGCGATCAAACAAACAATATCATCATGCCGCTGCTGTCAAATGGGGGGGGGGGGGGGGGGGGGGGTTGAGCTACCTGGTACGTACTGACACGTACCCAGCGAGAGAATATGAACCCTGATGTGGAGGACAGGTTTTGGGAAAGGTTCGTAGATTGGTCGTCGCACATGTACCCACGGAATATGCATCAGAAGTGTTATCACATCTGGGAACCTTTCCGAGAACCGGGAGAACTCGGCTTGATAACCCGAGCCTCCTTGAAGTCGAGACAGGCCTTGTTTGCCCGTCCGAACTTTACTCTCTCGATCTCTCTCTCTCTTTCTCCACGCTGCTATAACCCAACGTGGAGGGCTCTCTCCTTGCCCTAAATATAAGAAAGTAAAAGTGCAGCCCCTCGGTAGCGGGTCAAAGCTACCACAACACTTGGGACCTTTGTGGCTCTACGAAAGTAGGGGCTCCATGTTGGCGTCGACGATGAGATTCGAACTCACGCAGGCAAAGCCCAACGGCTTTAGCAACCCTAATGCCTAATTCGCTCTGCAACAAACTGCAGATTATTATCAAATCGGTTCCCGATCCCTAATAATATTGTCCTCTAGAACTGCAGCCCCGTTTTGGGGACAAAACACTTGCAAACAGAGCGGTTTGTGCCCAAAAGGGACTGCGGTCTTCACAAAAGGTTTAATAAAAACGTCATTTTGGTCACTTTTTTCCCGCAGCAGCAACGATGTTTTCGTGGGGTCGGGATCGCTGTTCATCATACATAAGGGAACAGACTACAAGAAACCCAACCCGACCAATTTTTCGTCAACACAGAGTATTGATTTTGATTCAATCAATTGCCGGTTGTTCCCGTTGTATGTCCCCACAGCTCGCTGCGTTCGTGAGAACACCTCAAGACTCGCTAAGCTGCGTCTGGAAAAGTTTTCAGACGCATCTATTACGGGGGGGGCATAGTAAATAGGACCAAATACTGTTGGTAAAAATAGGGAAATATATAGGTTTTTGTGTGTTGGATAGGTCCTATTTACTATGGTCCTCCGCAATAAGACGCGCTGAGACGCAATACAGTGAGTGAGCAAGACGGGCCCCTCTCTGAAAAACGGGTAAAGACACATTTCAAGACACGCCTTAGGAAGATTGGCCGAAACAACCAGTATGCGTTATCCACCTCCAACCTAATCAGCACGTTGTCCATCTACACCGTAATCTGGATACTCGCGCGGACGAGCTAACAAGGCAGCAACACACTGTTGATGTTGAAGTAGACTGGGGATGTACGTTGTCTGCTACCTTGTGTTACTACATACATTGCACACGAGCCAACACATTATCAACATAACGCTACTCTGTACCAGTAGTGTTTCATCGATCATGTACGCTAGCCGTTCGACGTGTGTCCTGCCAGCGAGACTTCCGTCAACACCCTAACAACAAAACGTCACTCGATACGGACTGCTGCTGCGGCAGATGCGGTAACACAGCAGTGTTTACGTTATATTGGCCATATACGTTATCCCTCCAACCTGTGTTACCATAGCCAGCTGCTATTACATAGGACCGTAGTAAATAGGACCTACGGTACACACACACACACACAAAAAAACTATATATTTACCTACTTTTACAAACAATATTTGGTCCTATTTACTACAGTCTCCCGCAACAGGAATTCCACGAACACGCTTGACATGTGGTAAGTAAGCGTTTAATTGGCCATGCAGGTTATCCGTCTAGAGTGTCCTACGGCGGTAGCGCGCAACAACTCCGCTGACGCACTCCACATGCGAGTACGGGCTGATCTCGCCACTCTAACCGCAGCACGTCGACATAATGTTGACGTTTAATTGCCCATGTACGCGTCATCCCTTCGATTGTGCGTTACGATAGCCACTATTGATACGAATTCCGCCACCTCTTACGTTAACGTCTAACTGCCCATGTACGCGCCATCCCTTCGACGTGTGTTACGATAGCCACTGTCGATACGAATTCCGCCACCTCTTACCACGTCAACATAGTGTTACTCGCTATGGACTGTCTACCCTAGAACAGTGACGCATACATTCAGGTCAATACGGGATCAAGGTAAACACTCTTCAACACAATGTTGCGCGACCGCCCTGGTAACACACTACTACGGGGGGCCATAGTAAACAGGACCAAATATTGTTAGCAAAAATAACTAAATATAAAGGTTTTTATGTATGCCATAGGTCCTGTTAACTATAGACCCCCGTAATACCAGGTAGTAATTAACATTGCTGTTCCCACAAAATCCAGAAAGCAGTTGACGTACCCCGACAGAGAAGACGAGAGTGTCGGGGTTGGGACGGGCTGGGACGGCTGAACCCAGCCTTTGGGGAACGAAGGCACGCACCGGGCTAGAAAACAGAGAGCCTACACCGTGAGGGCCCATCTTAACGGGGAACACAAAAAATTCGTTTAATCAGATGCAAATTAAATTAGAAAAAAAAAAAAATCAAGTCAAATTGAAAGAACCGAAAGTCCTCGATAAGATGGGCCCTTAAATTAAACCAGAAAAAAAAAATATCAAGTTGAATTGAAAGAGAGCGAAAGTCCCCGTTAAGATGGGCCCCGAATACAAGGGAAAATACGGAGAAAAAGAAAAAAAAGACGGAGGGGTCGGACCACGCGTCGACTAGCAAAAGTTGCAGCACGCGAGGCTTGAGAGAGACAGAAGGCGGCACTTGCGGCGGTAGCGACCTACAATGTGCGCACCCTGGCTGTGAAAGGGAAGAATGGGTACGGGTATGCCGAGTGCGTGCTCGCAAGGCCCGGCAACTGGGCTGTGACTTCATTGGCCTGCAGGAAACAAAGAGACCTCGGAAAGGGAAAACCGAGTTTTCTGCTCTGGGCAAGAAGAAGCGGATGGCAGGCCCAAGAACTACACGGAGTTGGTTAGGCAGTGAAGGAAACGATATGCCGTATGTCTGTTTACACCCACCAGTTAAATTGACGAACGCCTTCATGTCTATGCGCTTCGAGCTGACCGGTGAAAGCGTTGCGGTCAACCTAGTTGTTGCCTATGCCCCAACGGAAGCCGATCTCAACCCACGGATGAAACAGGACTTCAGGAAGAAATTGGGGAACACGGTCCAAGAGATTTCCAAATAAGGAATGCCTGTTCGTGCTGGTAGACTGGAAAGAAGATGGGAGGGTGTGGTGACGGTAGGGTGCTTGGAGCGTACGGACGTGACGAGCTCAACAGAAGCGGCGAACGCCTGCTGGCACTCGCGCCAGGCAATAAGCTCGCTCTCACGGAACACGTTTTTTTACCACTCGGAAGGGGTGGGAAACATCTCACGCGTTCAACGGCATCAGCAGCCGCAACGACCGAAAACGGATTGACTACATCCTAACCCGCTAAGCACACCGATCTCGCGTGCATGACGCTAAGGTCCACCCCCCCCCCCAGCCTCCGCCCCCAGCCAAGGCGGATTCAGACCATCATATCGTATGTGCGATGGTCCGCCTCAGCGGTCGTTTCGCACCCAACGGACACGTACGAACGGATCACGAAATTCGGCCTTTCGACCCGGACAAGCTTCGATCCGACGGAGACTGCAGGCAGCGAGTAGTGGCTCGGATCCTCTCTGAGCTTCCTTTCCTTCCCTCGCAACCCAACAGTATCTCTGAGACGACGGAACCCTTTGCCGATGCTGTTCTCGATGCAGAAGCGAAAAAGTACCTGCCTCACCACGGCACTCACACAAACCCGGGTGGTGCGAGACCGCGGAAACTTCAGTCGCCACAAAAAATAGCGCGGGATGCGAGGGAAGACGCCCGACGAGTCATGCATGCGCATCAAGAAGGACAAAACCGCGTGGAAGACGCTGAAAACGGCGTGCACGAATCTACGAAGGGCGACTGATGCCGCGTTGCACGCCGACTTCGAAGAGTACCTTGCCGAAACGGAGAGACTCCTCGCCGACAACGACCAGCGGGGTTTCTACAAACACTTGACGGGCACGGTGGGGTTGGACGGTCGAACGGCGAGAAGCGAGCACTTCACCCGGGACGAGGATGGCACGCCACTGAGGGACAAGGTGCGCATTCTTGAACGGTGGGCGAGTTTTTTCGGCACCCTCCTGACCACGAAATCACCCCAGCTTGACCCAACATCATCAGCGCCCTCTTCCCGCAACGGCCGTGGGCAACATCGCTCGGAGATGAACCAACCATGGATGACACGACGGCGGTAATCCGGGGTATGCCGAACTGGAAAGCGGTGGGACCGGACCTCCCTTCCGGCCGAGCTACTGAAAATCGACCATCCCCGAATTCATCCGGTACTTTCACAACTTACAGGTCAACGTGTGGAGAACGCGTGACTTCCCCCCGCAATGGAAAGATGCGACCGTAAAGGTTCTTCATACAAAAAGGGGGATCACTCTGATTTGCAACAAACTACCGAGGGGTTTCGCTTGTTGCCCATTCAGGCAAAGTTTTCGCTGAAAACGGTCGCATCCCGCCTCAGCAACTCCTGCGAGGCCGAAGGGATACCCCTCGAGGAACAGCGCGGCTTTCGCCCCTGTGCGATCGACAGTCGACACGCTGTTTCGTCGTGCGCGCCGACCGCAAGAACTCGGAAGAGCATTCAACAGAAAAAAAAAACTTCCCCTGTACGTGTGCTCCATCGATCTGCAGGAAGCACATGACTCCGTCGACCGTGAGCTGTTGTTGGGTGGTGCTCGCACGCTCCGGCGTACGAGAGAAGATGCTAACCGCTATCCGCCGGCTCCAAGAAGGCACGCGAGCTCGCTTGCGTAGGGATGACGGCGAGCACTCGGAACGGCTTGGCGTCACTCAGGGGCTGCGGCAAGGACGTGTGCTGTCATCATCTCTGTTCAATGTCTTCTCGGCTGCTGTGATTCACGCCGTGCTGGTACGCTTCAGAAAATAATCAGATATCGAGAGGCGCCTGGTTCACCTCGTGGAGGGGACCTCGGGGAGGACGGGGTGAAGGTTGGCCCACTATCTTGTGTGCGGAGGACGGTATGGGGATATGCTGTACGCGGACGGTGCAGGCACTGTGTCTACTGTAAGTCGGCGGAAGGCCTTGCGAAAATTAATGACCGTCATAAGTGACCGTATTCGAAGCAGCAGCCGGCCTCACCGCCTCCGAAAAGAAAACGGAGACCGTGCTGCTGCGGACACCGAACTAGGCACCCGAGACCTCACCGCCTGTCATCGAAGCAGCGGGACAGAGGTACAGACAGGACGATGCAGTCTTGTACCTGGGCGGTCTTGTCGTCGCAAGCGCTGACACTACGCCAGAGATCGCACGACGGATCCGACTCGCATGGGCACGCTACAATCGGTTCGAACGGGAGCTGCATCGTATGGAGGATGCCCCGTTCACTCTAAAAAGTGCGCATGCAAAAGGCCGAGGTGATGGAGACCCTGCTGTACGGGTACGTGACGTAGACTCTTGGCCAGGAACATTTCGCTGAGCTCCGGACGACAACTCCTCCGACGGATCATCGCCTTCCAAAGCCGACAGCGGACTGACCACCTCACGTCGTACGCCAAGGCCCTAAAAAAAGGCACACTGCGAGAGCGTTGAGACGGCCATCCACAAACGACGCCCCCTCTTTGCGGGGGGCGTACGGCGGACGACCAATGAGCGGCTGACCCGCAGGGTGATGTTTGGGACGATGGCTGGCGGGGAGAACCCAGGACCACAGGCAGATCAGAAAAGAACTGGGCCTAATGTCTAGCAGACCTCAGGGTTTTTCAAGCCGCCGAGGGGTCCACGGAAAAGCTCCCCTTTGCTGTTCGGAGTAGATACGGTGTTATGGCCGAGGGCGGCTAAGAAGAACGGGAAGTGGTACCGGGGGGTCGTTGAAGCGGCCGACTGTTTCATGGCGAGGTGGCACAGGGACGAGGCGCAGAGAAGCCGGCTGCGCCACGCAGCTGCGCCACGCAGCTGAGAGAGCCAAGAGCAGCGACAAGGAGAGGGGGGGAGGGGGGGGTGGCGGGGGTACTCATTATCATGCATGGGCGTAGTCGTATGGCCGGAGGGGGGGGGGGGGGGGGGGGGGGGGGGGCAGCCCTACCGATACAGCTGTCGACGACTGCAGAAGCGAATTATAGATCGGGTGGCTAGGTATCGATTCGGCTAGCTCTTGAAGTCTAGCAGATGTTTGTTTGTTTCTTGTTGAGTTGTTCAATGGGGGGGGCGGGGGGCGGGGGGGTGACAGCGGCAGTACTGACACTTGGCACCGCTATTCACAAGAGTAGGGAGGAGACGCAAGTGGTGTGGCTCGGTCCCCGAATCGACTTTCTAGGTCAGACGGGCACCCATGTTACTATCACCGTCTGGAGTACGATGTTCTCTTTTTTTCTCCCTTCTCTCTCCCTTCTTGCTTTTTGCCTTGTCTCTCCCTTTGTTTCCTTTCCCCGCCCCGCCGTCCGTATGCCGGTATCTTCTTTTCCTTCGTGTTGCTTCGTCCGTGCGGCAGCTATCTGTCCTTCCTGAGTACGTATGCCTTCCGCCTATTAAATAGCAGCCTTTCTGATCTCCTCGCGTCATTTGCATTCTGTTTCATTGCAGAATTCATTTCGTTTTATTGTCCTTTTCTTCTTATTTCCTAGTCTTGCACGCGTTGTAGTGTTCTCGTACCCGGTACGCTGGCACTTCACTTGCTCGACCCTTCAATTTGCGATTAATTTTTGTTTTTGGTCTTCCTCTGTCTCACAGACAGTCTGACCACAGAATCAGTATCCCTCCAGGATGAAGAATCAGAACGGACGCTGGGTGTACTGATGAAGCTGGGCAGAAAGGACGACTTAAATGTGCCGCCCTTTTACGCTCGACCAAGAGGTTGGGACAGCCACCCAGGAGTCGACAGCTCGTTTCGCTCCGTCTCTTACCCGGGTAGTGCGAGATTTTGCCACGTCTTTATTCGCTGACGCCTATTAATAACTTTAACCCATTCAGGACTGCAGTCCCGCTTTGGGGACAAATCTTACAAGGATTACTATTAATAACAACATTTGGTCCTACTTACTATGGAGTCCCGCTTTGGGGACAAATCTTACAAGGATTACTATTAATAACAACATTCGGTCCTATTTACTATGGAGTCCCGCTTTGGGGACAAATCTTACAAGGATTACTATTAATAACAACATTTGGTCCTACTTGCTATGGAGTCCCGCTTTGGGGACAAATCTTGTAAGGATTACAAACAACATTTGGTCCTACTTACTATGGAGTCCCGCTTTGGGGACAAATCTTATAAGGACTACTATTAATAACAACATTTGGTCCTACTTACTATGGAGTCCCGCTTTGGGGACAAATCTTGCAAGGATTACAAACAACATTTGGTCCTATTTACTATGGCCTCCCGTAACTGGACTTCCTTGCACTCCCCGCCCCCCCCGCCGTTCAGAAGGGGGGGGGGAGTGTAACAAGGAATTACCCTGGGCTGGGCAGTCGATCGGTATTTTACCCCTATCAGCTCAGCAGGTAGCACCCTCACATTTGACGACGCCCCGAAGATCCCGCCGTTCAGAGGCGGGGGGGGGGGGGGGGGGGGGGGAGAGTGATACAAGGATTTACCCTGGGCTGGGTAATCGATCGATATTTTACCCCTATATAGCTCAGCAGGTGATTCTATCACACAAACTACTCTCAATTTGAATGATTTGCTGCCATAACGGGACGGCTGCAGTGAAAGGGTTTAACATACGTTATCCGAGGTGTTGGGTATGCTGTGCCTTTCGTACCCAGTACGTTTCGTCGTCTGTACTTTCCATGCTGCATTACAAAAGTTTACATTAGTTCTGCTGTGATCAAGTTTTTGTCTTTGGTTTTACGGCCTTCTTGTATTCTTATTTTTTATGATCTTCTCTTTTTTTTTGGAACTTGCTTTGTGTTGTTGTGTTCTCGTACCCGGTACGCTGGCATGTCACCTGCTTGACAACTTGAATTTGAGGTTATTTTTTTAATTTTTGGTCTTCCTCTGTCTCACAGACAGTCTGTGACCACGGAATCAGTATCTCTCTAGGATAAGGAATCAGGACGGACACTGGGTGTACTGATGAAGCTGGGTAGTAATAGAAATGACGATTTAACGTAAAGACAACAACAACAACAACAACAACAACAACAACGGAGCTTGTACCTCTGTAGGATGAATCGGCATGGGCACTGCGTGCGCTGGATGTCAGTGGGTAGAAATAACGCTTTGGTGTGAAACACACACTCACGACTATTGCTGTAGGTGTGATACCATCGCGGGTCGCGGCTCATGTGGCACATGGATGGAAACATGGGCACCGCAACCTACTGTAGTGCTGCACCAGGTACGTCAACAATAGGCAGGCTACTGTTTGTACAGTACGCGTATTGCTTCCGCTTTGTACGAAGACCGGTTCAGTATTTTACAGTTTTAGGAGCGAAAAAAGAACCATGATAAAGTAAAAACCACCAAAAACTAAATGAGACGCGGTCTTTTTTTTTTTTTTTCTTCTTTTTTTTTAATCATCATTTTTACTTTCGAGTCCAACTCGTACGAGGTTTTTACCTTCTGCCACCTTTTGGACAAGCCGTGATCACTGGTGTCGTCCCTTTCTCCCCCCCCCCCGGTACGTGCCTTTATTTTGTTTTGTCGCGCATAGGGTTCAGAATTCCCACTGCTCGTCGATTTTCATCGAATGTAGCTATTAATAACTCGCGCTCTCGCGCTTTCCGCTATTGAGGAAGAATGTCCTATTAACATCAGTACATCTGGGGTTTGGCGAATCGGAGAGGAAAGACAGAAATTCGGGGTTGGGGGGGGTGTACTCGATAGGAGAGATGTACTCGATCTCATGCATGGCCGTAGTCGTATGACCATAGATCCTCGCATCCCTACAATGCCGGGACGGAGCATGTCGGGTTTTCACCGACCAGGCAGACATTGCTTGCACCAAGCGCGAAGCGCCGTCAGGTGCCCGGCGAGTCGCATGAAGGGTGAGCTGCATCCTACTAAGAACCGCTTGTGAGGCGGGCTTTCTTGGCGGGGGGGGGGGGGCGTACTCATTTGTTGCTTGCCTTAGTCATTTGACCATTGACCACGCATCCCTTTCGAGACGGAGCACCGTTCCTACTCCTAATAGAGACACCTCCAACAATTGGGCGCTCATTGCGTTGTTTCGATATGTTACGTAAGAAAAGTTTTGCTAATCAAATCCCGTTCCTGTCTGGCCTCCTGTGGCCACCATCTATCTCCTAGGATAGCGATCGTTTTCTCGCTGCTATTCATTGTATCAAACTCCTCCATGTCACATTCGTCTATTTTCCTCATGCCCTCTTCTAACGCATCCCGTTCCTCCTTGTATATTTCACATTCTCCTACTATGTGAGTTCTACTCTATTGCTTTGCCACACGGGCACATCTGTGCGTCTACTTCCTCCCCTTCCCGGCTACTGGTGTACCTCTTTCTTCTTTCTGGCAGGTCCAGGTCCCCTACACGAAAGCGCACTTTCAGCGTTTTCGCGAAGTCCATTGAGCCATGCAAATACGTTTTCATTCCTATTCCTTCCCTCAATCCCCCGTATATCTCTAGTGTGTTTTTCCGATTCCACCTTGTTTCTTGGCGCTAGCCTTTCCCTTCTTTCTATCCTTTCTTCTACTTCTGCCTTGTACCTCCCAAACTTCCCGGCGGACATCATCTCTACTTGGTTTCTCCCTAGATCCTTCCATACTTTCTCAACTACGCCATCCCACCTTATTCCAGCTCGCCCTTTTGCTACTTTCTCCCATACAGCTCTACCAGTATCAACTATGGCTGGCAACCTCTTTTTTGGCATGTTCCTTACTTTTTATTGCCAGTTCAACTTTCTCATGTCTCTATTTGTCTTGAGTGGGTGGTGGGGGGGGGGGGGGGTATTCAGAGGCAAGCATAAGCAGAGGCATCGGTACAGCAGTGGAAACAGCAGCAGGGGCTACAGCAGCAGCAGCAGCAGCAGTAGCAGCAGTAGCAGTTGAGAGGATCGATGGGCCGGGAGTAGAGACATAGTACGTGGGTCTTCGATCGATGAGGGTTATTATGGGGGGTGTTGTAGAGCATAGGAGGGTGGAGCTTCCAGGCAAGGCACGTACGGGGCGTGCAGAATGTTCCCGCGCACGGGATAACGAGGTGGAAGGAGAGTGAAATCCCAACCAGGCTGACCGCGGAACACCCCACCGTCCTACGGCAGGCCCAGGAGCTCGGAGTGGAGGGGAAGTAGATGTGTTCGGAGATTTTGCGCGCTGCTGCGCGCTCGGACGAGTTGCGCGGTCGACTAGGAAGGCATGTGCGCAAGGTTGGAGGATGTGGGTGAGCTGGAGGGTCATGCGGGGGAAAAAGGGGAAGTGGCTGGGGGGGGATATGAACGAGCGGGAGCCGGTAGAAGAGCAGACGGAGTTCATGGCCTACTGCTGACGGGGAGAGGGACAACAAGGAGTCGACCGTGGCGGGGAAGCCGGTAGCGGTGAACTTTTACCACGAACAGCAGTGGGTGAGGTTGTCATTGCCGCTGCAGGACTTGCAGGATCAACGCGGTGAAAAAGGGGATCAAGAGGGCGCGCGTGGAGGCCCGGAACCAAACGCGGGCGAGGAGACCGCCAACATGGGGGATGATCGAGGTGATGGAGGAGAGCATAGGTGGAGTGGGGCGTGGGGGGGAGGATAGCGTGGATCGGTTTGGCATTGTCGTACCAGCTGTTGCTGAGGGCATCGGAATTGTTTGCAAGGGGGGGGGGGGGGGGGGGGGGGGGGGGGTGGACCAGGTTTACTGCTTGAGGAGGGGGGACATTACCTTTTTCGAGGGGCGTACAGCTGGGGCCGGAGAGGCGGGGGGCGGCGGACACCGTGGAGGTACATTTCAAAGGAGGAAAACGAGACCAGGGAGGAAAGGGGCGGTCATGGTGGAATGTGGTGGACTTGTTGCTGGAGCTGTTAATAAAAGAGTACTACCGGACAATAATCCCTGGAGGAGAGAGCGCGCCGCTGATTGGTCTACAGGAGCGGCGGGAAGTGGAAGGTTTGGACGAGAGGGCAGGCGACGTACTGTCTAAGGAGCGGGCCGGAGAGGGTGGGTGAGAAATGGCGATCGCAAGGGAAGGGGGCAGTGGCGGAGCTGATACCACAGGAGTTCGCGCTGCACTCGGGGAGGATAGGAGGATCAACGAGGCTGGCGGAGATGGGAGCCCCACAGTGGGTGATTCACAGGGAGGGGAGGTGGGCGTCGCGGGCTTTTATGGGATACGTGAGGTCGAGTATGGAGAATCGATTCCCTGTGGGCCTCCAGAGTGCTATTATGGGGGACCATAGTAAATGGGACCAAATATTGTCAGTAAAAATAGCGAAATATATAGGTTTGAGTGTGTACCGTAGGTCCTATTTACTATGGTCCCCCGTAATAGTGGGTAGGACGGGCGAGCCGAGTAGGCAGCCGGGGCAGGGGACTAGGTGGGGCGTGTAGGGGGGGGGGGGCAAGTAGGCGGAGAACGCGGCTTCTGAATGGGTCTTGGGCTGTTGAGCTTGTCTGTCAGAGTGGTGGGTAGGTCGGCCGCGTACAACAGCTAGAGTAGGAGACGGAGGAGGGGGGGCAGGGGGAAATGGACGAGGAGGGGAATCCATCACATTTCCACCCACTTCCCCCATTGGCGCCACGGGCTACTATTGAACATGCATTTTTTCGTGAAGGGTAGATCAAAGTAGAAGAATGTCCTAACAGTCTGGGGTTTGGCAAATCGGACAGGAAAAACAAAAATTCGGGGTGGGGGGGGGTGTAGTTCCAGTGGAGAGATACCTGATTCTGGGATGTTACGGCAGGATCATAGTTGCACGTATATTCAGGGGAAGCATACACAGAGGCATCGGTACAGCAGTGGAAACGGCAGCAGGGGCTACAGCAGCAGCAGCAGCAGCAGCAGTTGAGAGGATCGACGGGCCGGGAGTAGAGACATTGTACGTGGGTCTTCGATCGCAATCTCCCACCCACCCACCCACCCGATTGCGCCACGAGCAGGGAGGCTAAAGGGGAGGCGGGGGGGGGGGGGGGGCTTTGGCTGTTGAGGTTATCTGTCAGAGTGGTGGGCAGGTCAGCCGCGAACAATAGCTGGAGTAGGAGACGGGGGAGGGGGGGCAGGGGGAAATGGACGAGGGGAATCCGTCACAGTTCCACCCACCTCCCCCGTGGGCGCCACGGGCTACTATTATAACGAACATGCATTTTTTCACGAAGAGTAAAACAAACAATTTTTATGCAAGAAAAAAATCCCTACGAGCATGCACTTGGTTGAGACTCGAACCCACGAAATTGATCTTGACCATCTATCAATAGGCACGCGCACTACCAACCAAGCCACCGGGGACGCCGGCTGTCGCCAATAAATTCGTACTGGAAATAGAGTTGATTATTTACTTTCCGAATTCTGGAAACTCACAGCTGACGTATTTCAAAATTTATGAAAAAAAAAAAAAACACACACACACACACACACACACACACAGGGGAAAAAAAATCACCAAAATAACTGAGACGCGGTCTCACTCACTTTTCGTTTTACTTCCCAGCCTAACTAGGTTTTACTCTCAGTGGTCTTCTGCACGAGCCGTGGTCACAGGTGTCGTCCCTTCTCCCCCTCCGTAAGGTCTATATCGTAAATCAAATAAATGCGTGCGTACTGGAAATGGAGAAAATACTACTCATGTTCCGAATTCGGGAAACAGAGGGACAAAAAACCAACCGGAACAAATTGAGACGCGGTCTGTGGTAAATAAATTCGTACTGAAAATAGAGTAAATATATATATTTTCCGAATTCGGGCAGACGAACATAAAAACAGACCTACCTGCTGGAAACGTGATATACTCGCTCGATGTACTCGTATATGATTGATGTATTGATCGATAGGTACCATATGAACAGTTTAATGCGAAGAAAACAACAACAACAACAACAACAACAACAACAACAACAATCTGCAACATGGTACTACACTTCATTGCTCATCTTGCCCTGCGATGGAGTACTTCTCCCAGATTGCCACTACTACGGGGGTCCATAGTTAACAGGACCTATGGTACACATAAAAACCTATATATTTACCTATTTTTACAAACGAAATTTGGTCCCGTTAACTACGGACCCCCGGAAATAATAAATAGGGGACCTCCAGCGTTGTGGGTGCAAAGGACTTACTAACATGTCGAATATCTTTTTGTTAATAGTAATCTATATATAACATTATTATAATAACTGCTGTACCGGTAGTTTTTTAGTGTACCTGGTACCTGGTGGTATTAATAGTAGGTCATGAAATACTAATACTACTTGAAGGTCGTATTATACGGACGGTCCAAACCGTGACAACTTACAACAGCAGTCAGTCATCATGAGCAGCCAGCAAATCGAGCTCACGTACGAGTACGAGTACCAGACAGATATGTACGAGTACGAGCCCACGACGTTTGGGTTAACCTGGTACGATGTTTCACTCATCTACGTGAGGTTTGACTCCGTTGCGTCACTTAAAAGAGGACAAAACAGGCGCATCGCGCATTTTGACCCCAGCATGCGGAACAATCCTAATCCCGCAAGCACCGCAACAACCCATGTCCCAGCCCGCTTGAGATCAGTTCAGCCAACGCTGCTCCTCGTACGTCATGTGGCTCAGCTGCCGTGCCGTTGAGATGCATGCATGTGTGTCGTGGGTGGAAAGGTTCTTGCTCGGAAAACACAAAATGCGTGCCGACCGCTGCTGACTTCGACGAAACACGACAAGAAGCAATCAATTAATGATAATCAAATCATATTGCTGATCATGCCAGACAGAAAAGAGAGCAGAAGCAACAACCACTATGTAACTCTTACCACCACATCGAGAACGACGACCACGGGAGCGTTGCGCTCGGCGTCACCGTCTCCTACTCCGTGGGCACTGCAGGTGCACAGCAGCAGTAGGGGACGCACCCTGTGCTTCCTGGGTGATTCGAGTCAACAGTCAGCCCCCTGAGTGTGTGCTTACATCATACTGAGTAGGAGCAGTGCTGCTGCTACTGGTTGTGTGTAAAAACTGCTGCAGCACTGGCTTGTCGATCCGGCCGAGATATGCGAGACAAGACGCACGGGGGGGGCGCAAGGGGCAAGGGACCACCGTGGTTCCTTGGCGCGCTATCACACGTATACAGATGTTCTACGCGTGGATCGCCGGGGGCACTCACCGCAGCAAGAACGCACGAGGATGTCGTGGCCATCGTGAATACGGCCACCGCCCGCACCAGCAGCAGCGGCAGCTTTTCCAGTACTTGAACGGCATCAGGCTCCGTGAACGTCCTTGGCAGGTTCTGCTCCCGCTGCCGCTGCTGCTGTGCTGCTGCCGCTGGTGTTGCTGTGGCTGACCTCGCGTAGACGGGTCCCCCAAAAGAGGGAACCTCTCGCTCCTCCCTCCTGTCTCCACGTCCAACATGGCCGACGTTACCCCGTCAATGAACGCGTTTTTCTCTGGTTCTGCGGCGGCCATGATGTGATCGAGCAGGTAGGACGGCGATATGACCTTTACGAGTAGCCCGTCCCGCCGTGCGTAATTTTTTTCATCGTGCAAAGCAAAACATTATTTGCTGCGAGCTGCGAGCATCTACGATCTACGAAAAAAATGAAAAGCAGAAAAGACGCCGCAATTTTATTGAGCGACAATACTATTGGTCAAGGTGTTTCCGAGCCTACTTGTCTATATAACTCCCGTTTTGTTTTTTGTATTCCAATTTGTACAACAAATTTGCACTTCTTACCTCTGACACACCTCAGCAGGCAGCAAACACAACAGCGAGCGACCCTGACCGCAGGCGGTCGTGGCCGATGACATCGTGGGTCGCGAGGATCTGTACGCCCATGGTACGTGGTGCGTTCGGACCTAACAATGACCCAAGCTTGGAGAAGGAGCAGTCGGAACGGAGTCCTCCTGCTGTGCTTCAGCAAGCGCCGTTGGACGAAGCAGCAGCTAGCCCGCCTCTCCTCAAGGTGGACAACAGCAACAACAACAGCAACGTTCACGAGAGCGCTGGCACGGGCAACAGAGAGGCAACCGCCCCAGGGACCGCCACCGATGCGAACGGGCGCATAGATGGGGAGGTAGTCGGCGATGAGCCCACGGCAAAGCTGGAAGAAGCCCACCATGTGGACGCCGATTGCAACGAGAGCAGCGTTGCTGTTGGAGACACCAGTCCCACGTCCGGGAAAGGCGTCGTTGAGTCGCCGACCGTTGTCGCAGCCGGCACTGCTGCTGCCGCTGCTGCTGCTGCTGATGTTGCTGTTGCTGAGGCTCAAGGCGATAGGGATTCTGGAGAGGAGGCGCATCAGTCTTCTAGGACGGTTCAGGCACCGTCGACGCAAAGCCCGCAGCCGCATGTTGCGGCATCAGCAGCAGCAACGGCGGTGGCTACTGCAACGGCAGCAGCAGCGGCGGCGGCGGCGGCGGCGGCGGCGGCGGCAGCGGCAGCGGCGGGGGCGGGAGCAGCAGCGGCAGGCGTCCCTAAAATCTCCACCGGACAGGTCGTTAGCGAGAAAATCGATTCAGATACGAGACCACCGCCGACGCCATCAGCGTCACCGTCACCGTCGCCGATGACGCCTTGGCTGGACTCTCTGCTCTCAAAAGCTTCACGCAGTCCTACTTTCGAGCAACACCAGCTGGACCAGCAGAAGCAGTTGACGATAGACCTGGGGGCAAGGGCATCCGAGCAGCCCGAGCCGTCTTGCGTTGTCGCGTCGGTGCAGCAGGCGGGAGAAACGCTGACCGAACACCGGAAATCCGACGGCATCATCGGCATCGGTAGCAGCGGTACCGGCAGCGGGGGCGGCGACAGCGGCGGCGGTGGTCATGACGGAACTAGCAGCGAAAAGCTCTCGCAAGGCTCTTATCCCCCTCCCCCTCGTCCGCCTCCTTCGTCTGCCTCTGGTTCTTGTTCTGGTTCTTCAACCGTAACCGTAGCCGCCGCCGCCGCTGCCGCCGGTGACCAGAACGAGAAAGAGGACAGGGAGGAGAATGGGCGACGGGCAATCGCCTCAAGCCATTCTCCAGCAGACTCCACGGCAACCCCGGCGACGCTCTCGCACTCGCACTGTGCGCCGGTACCGGCGACTGGTACCGAACTGGCTGCGCCGTGCCCTGCTACCTCCCCAACAGCGGCAGCACCGGTAACAAAGTTTTCAGTGGAGTCCAAGACATGTCGGGGTGGCGGTAATGATGATGGTGGTGGCGCTGGTGGCGGCGGTGGTGGTGGTGGCAACTGCAAGACGTCGCAAGAGCGCTTGGGCCAAGGTTGCCCAGAGGGGACGGAAGGGGTGGGGGGGAGGGACGCCGCGGCGGCCGCCGCCGCCGCTGTCAGCGCAAGACCCTCGCCGGGCAAGCCGTCGAAGCGAAAGAAAAATAGCAAGGCAGCGACGGCGGCAGCAGCAGCAGGAGCAGGAGTAGCAGCAGGGACGCAGCAGCCTGGAGGTTCAAGTTCAAGTTCAAGTTCAAGTACGATGAAAAACGGCGTTGTCAGCGGAGGCGGTGGCGGTGGCGGGGAGGCGAAGAAGAAAGGCAAGGGGAAGAAAAAGGGCGGCGTCAAGGCTGTGAACGGCGGCGGTAACGGTGGCGGCGGCGGAGATGGAGGCGGGAGGGGGGTGGAAGGCGGCGTGCGGGAGGAAGCGGAGGAGGACTGGGTTGGAGGGGGGGGGGAAGAGGGGGATTATTCGTCCAGCGCCCAAGCGGCCCGCAAGGTTTATGTGGGCTCCGAGCACGGGAAGGTGAAAAGTGTTGTACTACTCATGTCACTTGGTACTTAAGTGGGGTACGTGCGGTACTGCTGTGGTGCCATTTTCGGGCGGAAATATAATGACCGATTATTGAAATAAGTACCTGGTACCTATTTCGGGGGGCCGTAGTTAACAGGACTTACGGCATAGACAAAAACCTATACATTAAACTATTTTTACTAACAATATTTGGTCCTATTTACTATGGCCCCCCGTAATACTTAAGTTGTAGCAATTGGTGGCAGATGAGGCGCGACCTCAGTACGTGTAGGAGTCAAAGGCGATGCACCATGCTGCTGGGCGAATAAGGATTATCTATACGCGGTCGTGTGTATCCATGACGTTTGAGTCCATTCTTTTGAGAAGAAAAAAATGATCAACAGCGGCAGCAGCAGCAGTAGCAGTAAGGCACACAAGACCAGGGTCAGCGTCGCCGTACGCTCGGCTTGTCGGTATAACCCTTAAACCCTTTGTACACGTACTCGATATAGTTGTGTGTTTCCTGGTTCCCCAACTCGGAACTCGGCACAATAATTTGAAGATGAAAAATCTGCACCCGACATGTGTCCAACAGAGAGAGCTTCTCGTAGCAGGTACCGCAAGTACTTCTGCTGTACGACATCTACAGCAGAGCTTCTCCGTCCCCTCATCGGTAGGAGGGTGGGCCTGACAATACCACCTGCAGCATGCGCTAGTGACACGGCCGGAGTGTGGCTGTGGATAAACACATTCTGCCTACGAGTATTCTTAAGAGTTGGGTGTCGTTCGGTTAAACTAAAAAAAAGCAAAAACCATTATTGTGACAATTTACGGTTCTGTTTTTTTTTTCAACCATGGCCCAGCCATGTGCCGTTTACACACGTGACGTTGCCGCACCTACAGCTCGAACAACTGTGAACGACTTACCACCGCACCAGCACGAGAAGGTTTTCGTTTCTGTGTGTGCGTGCACGGAGCCCCGCCGGGACTGGCATTTGTGCCGTGTGCGTTGAGCGCGGTGGACAAACGTGGCCGAAAAAAAAGTTGGAATCATGCACACGCTTACAGAGAAACTAAGAACAACGCACCCTACTCTCGTACGATCCGGTATGATGCCTGTTTTTTCCCCTTCGAAAACCAGAAAAAAGACTCGCGCTTCGCGCTCGCGCGCCTCATTATTAGTATGAAGAGCAAGACGCTCCTTACATGTTCGTGCTGGGTGACATATATATATATATCGTGCCTCATTATTAGTATGAAGAGCAAGACGCTCCTTACATGTTCGTGCTGGGTGACATATATATATCGTGCAATACAGGGAAACAAGCAGTACAAGGCTTTTTCGTTTACCTGGTTGGTACTATTTGAGGTACACCCGGGGGGCGGTTGCGGGCCGGAGAGGAGGGCTTGATTGTCGTTGACCCCTTCCGCTCTCCTTCCCCTCCTTACCGAACCTTAGTTCAAACCCTACACAGCAGTAGCCTGGTACTCGTAGTGTTCGAAGGTAGCAAAAGCGGCGCTGTGCGTATGTATAGTTATTTTTGTGAATTTTTCGTATATTTTCGAAGTTATCTCTTCGCACGAGCATTTTTTGGCATACCCCTAAGTAGTCGACACGGGAGCCCGTCCCCGTACCCTCTGGAGCGCGTGGCAAGCCCTCAAACATTTTTTCTCGGCGGGAGTGAATAAGACGATTTCCCTGGTTTCAGTACGAGAGGCATCTTTTTGTACGTACGTACCGGTAAAATTTCGTCAGCTTTTTGCCCTTTCACGAGCACGCAGCAGTCCAGACATGTACGAGGTAGACAAGAGACAACAGGCAGAGAGCACAACGTTACAACGCTGCCGCCCGCAAGCACCAGCAGGCAACGGCGTGCGTGTTTGACACACCCATCTGCGCTGTACTGAAGTCGCTAGTTGTGTTTGTCGGAGCCTGCGGTCCGTAATCCACCATCGACGTATCTTTGCTGCTGCTGCTGCTGCTGCTGTGTGTGACAGACCCACACTAGCTCTGGACGGAAATATAAGAACCGTTTGGATTGATTATTAATACGCCAACGGTCCTTCTATTTCCGATAGATTTGTTTTTTTGCCCCGAGCACACACCGGTCATTTTCTGCTGCAGAGAGCAGATACTTACACTGACTGTACAACGCAAAGAACACAAGCTGTGCTGCAACCCTCCGCCCAACAGCAGAAAAAAACAACGGCCAGAAGCACCACGCGCGTGCGGTGCATGCACCGCTGTGGCTGGTTGCTGCTTCGGAGGCTTGCGATTCATCATCCGTCATCTCCACCTCTCTCTTCTGGTTGTGCTGCTGAGCGTGTGCGTCCGGTGTGTCGCGCGCCACTCAACAAAACAGTAATATGGACCTTTCGTGATTTGGTCAAATAGTAACGACACCCGATTTTGGACTTGGTGGCGCGAGTTCAATCCTCGCAGAGATCATGTATAATTTTTTCTACTTCGTTTTTCATTTTTTTTTTTGTCATCACATACCTAGTCCAGACTTTACAGACGACAAACAGCACACGAGCAGACAGCAGACAGCAGACAGCAGTGCAGGGTGCGTACTACAGCAGTACAATCAACCGGCTAAAAAACGCTACACGCCTGCCGCCCGCCCGCAGAGCAGGAAGCAACATCTCGCGTGTGCGGTAGGGTATATAGTGTGTCCGCGCTGTTTTGCTGTGGCTTCCTACTCTGTAGTTGCTTTTTCTATCGCACCCTGCGGTCTGTAGGCCTGGGGGTCTCTCTGCTGTTTTGTGATACATGCAGGCACAACAACCTCGCTGCTGCTGCTGCTGCTGTACGATTTTCGTGAGCAGCCGGGTGCGGTCGAGAGTTCCAGCCCCTTCTTCGGTGCATCCTTCTCCGTTTCTGTAAATACTATCCAACTACGTGTTGCTGTGCTGCTACTGCTGTGTCCCGTGTGTCACGCGTGTGTGCGGTGCATGCCTGTGTGTCGCGCGTGGAATGAACTCATTTTTTTTCTTCTTTTTTTTCATCGGCAGTCCTCTGTTTTATTGCCGGAGAGGCGTTCTTCGCCGCGAGCGCCACGACAAAGATGAACACCATTGTTACGGGGGGCCACAGTAAGCGGGACCAATTGTTGTTATTACGGGGGTCCATAGTTAACAGGACCAAATTTTGTTATGTAAAAATATGTAAATATATAGGTTTTTATGTATGCCATAGGTCCTGTTAACTATAGACCCCCGTAATAGTATTAATAGGGAAATGTATAGATTTTTTGTGTGTACCTCCTCTGTAATGACGTGTTGACGACTATGACGGGGGACCATGGCAGATAGGACCCAAGATTGTTATTAATAGTAAAAATAAGTTATTGTATGGGTTTTTGTGTGTACCGTAGGTAAATTTTTACTACTATGGTCCCCCGTAATACGTGGTACCAGCATAATCCAATGTTTGCCGGAACGAATCGAGCAAGTATTATGCACAAAAACCGTTCTGTCAGTAAATACCGGTTCCACACTATGTCGATGTGTGTTCTGTCCCCCAACATGCAGGCGCTGTCTTGAAGGGGTCTGTTGTGGGGGACCATAGTAAATAGGACCAAATATTGCTGTTAAAAAAGGTAGATATATAGGTTTTTTATGTGTACCATAGGTCCTATTATATATGGACCCCCGTAATACAAGTCTACATACGCTTGTACCAGGTACATAACTATGCTGATGTTTCAGATATTTCATAGCGAACGTCGTAATCTTGTATCATACCTGGTACGTAATATGCATGCTGTACAGGTTTTCGATTCATTCTTCGGCCACTCCCTTACAATACGAGTACTAAGGCCGTTTGCTATGCGGTTCGATTTCGAGCTTCAGATTTGTCTTTTTCGATCTCAAAATCGAATGACCCTACTTATGCAGTCCGATTATGCAAAATCCGACCGGAATTTTTTCGATTTGAGAATCTGATGACCCAAGTCGTCGGATTTTGGGCGACTTGGGTCATCGGATTCTCAAATCGAAAAATGGCATGCTCTCTAAATTCAAGATATTATCCACGACAGCAAACAGCAGCGCAACGATCGAGGAGTTGGATGGTGATACAGCTGTATAGCGACATTGCTTCGCGCCCGACGCCCGGACGGCGCGTCCCTCCGTGGCCAGACTAGAGTCGGCTGGCGCGGGCTCGGGCCTAGAGACCAAGAGAAGAGCACTCGGCACGCGCCTCTCCGTGGATACGTACTCGTAGACTACACCGCAGCTGTACAGCAGCAGCAGCAGTCAAGTCACAGAATCAAACACAAAATACCAAGACAGGTTGACTCTAGCGCACTCGCCACATCTCTTCGCCGCCAGACTAGAGGCAGTCAGCGTGGGCTCGGACGCTTGGGTCCTACGCGCAGGGCAGCGCACCCAGCGCGTCTCTTCGCGGCGCAAAACCACAATAACAACAGCAGTTGGTCTCGGCGTTTGCTCGAATCTCTACACGCACAATAAATCTGATTTTTTCCGCATAGGAAGACCCTTTCGATTTGCCAAGTTCATATCTGAAAATGCCATCGGGTCAAAATCTGAAGCTCAAAAATGGAACCGCATAGGAAACGGCCTAATAGTAGGCATGTCCCGTGGGGAACCTTGCATGAATTATCAATATCACGGAGGATAATAGTAAACAAACAGGCTCAAAATAAACCCCAATCGCCCACGTTGGTGTGTTTTTATTCTATCTCTAGAACTACTGCGCGGATCGAAAATGTCGTCTGTGCAAAATACGGATTTGATAGGGAACAACAGGCTTTCCATCGACGCCACACATTTATTGGATTATTCATGAAAACACCGGGAAGCCTCTTTTTCCCCCCCATTTTTTGGGCCACCGTGATAGCATCAACTATTCTTATGACTCGTATCGTAGCAGCTATTACGTGGGACCATAGTAAATACCTGGTAGGACCTTAATGTTGCGAGTAAAATTGCGTGAATGTATATTACGGGGGTCCATAGTTAACGGGACCAAATTTTGTTAGTAAAAATAGGCAAATATATAGGTTTTTTTATGTACACCATAGGTCCTGTTAACTATGGACCCCCCCGTAATAGTTTTTTTTTTGTGTGTGTACCGTGGTTCCTATTTACTATGGACCTCCGTGATACTATTAATAGTGTTTTTGTATTATTTATAAAATTACTAAAAAAAAAAAACCCCAGCAACAACAGCTGTGAGAGATTCGTGAAGATTTTCGTCGAAGCTCCACTGTGTGCAGGCTGTGCGTGATACTTCGATCGTCGGTCGCGTGTACTGCGGGTTTTTAAGGAGCCTCGTGCAGGACACACAGCAGTCCGCACACGAGGCAGACAACATCTGCTTGAGAAGCTGCTGAATTCAGGGATGTGGGTGTGTTACGTGCCAGATACGACCTGTTGCCGCGGTGAGACACCTGACGCAACAGCAGCAGTATCCCACTATTACGGGGGGGGGTGGGGGCTAGTAAACAGGACCTACCTGGTACGGTATAAGCAAAAAGCCTGTATATACACCTATTTTTACCAACAATATTTGGTCCTATTTACTATGGTCCCCCCGTAATACGAGGATTTTAACCTATTTTTTCTGGTTTCGTGTACGTGAGGGCGTACACACGAGCACGAGGATAGTATATAGGTGTATCGACTGCAACAACACAGCAGAGCTTATTGTAGTATATTACGGGGGACCATAGTAAATAGGACCAAATATTGTTACTAAACATAGGTAAATATGTGGAGTTTTATGTATACCATAGGTCCTATTAAGTATGGTCCCCCCTAGCAGCATGGTACCAGTAGATACTCCAGGGGTAACAGCAGCCTGTCTGTGTTCTGATGTTGCAACGGGAGCTATGGGCTAAATTGACACGACACGAAATCGGAACGTGGAAAGTGTGGTGCGCTTAAGCTTTATTTTTACCAATCCGCCGGAGGACGAAAAAAAAAAAATAGATGAAAAAAAAAAAAAGTATTACGGGGGTCCATAATTAATAGGACCTACGGTTAAGATAAAAACCTATATATTTACCTATTTTCACTAACATTATTTGGTCCTATTTACTATGGCCCCCCGCGATGTTGTCACTCTGTCTGGTCGGAAATATAAGGACCGTTGTATATTGATAGTTATGTGTGAACGCTCCTTTTATCGTTCGCCAGTTCCGCAACCGATCGCGCCGACACTGCCAACACAACAGCAAACACATCGGTGCGGTCGCACCTTTTGCCCGGCGGTCACATACGCGTACATACCACAGGTATCACATACCTGGCTGGTATCGTACAGCAGTAGTATTACGGAATACCATAGTAAATAGGACCTACGGTACAGTGAACAACCTATATATTTCCCTATTTTTACTAACGATATTTGGTCCTATTTACTGTGGCCCCCCGTAAATACTACTGCTGTAGCACCAGGTATGTACCAAGACATGAGGCATCAGACATTAAGCAACCTGGCAGGAATGGCCTGGTATCATCTTAGAGAGACCGAAGTGCCCGTTTTATATATATATATATATATTATATATATATATATATATTGATAACTACCATCACCAGGTACCAGGGTACAATATGTCAGTGTGGAAATTCGTAGTTTCCCACGTTTGTTTTACAGTAGTTTTTTTTTTTTTTTTTGTTTTTTTTTTTTTTTTTTCCCGGTGTTTTGTCGAGTTTTTTTTTTGTTGTCTTTTTTTTTTTTTCTTTTTTTCATTGTTGCTTTAGCTCTTCTTGACCTCCGAGCCCCCCTTCGCAAAACTCGGCCACTGCGAATGTCTACGTGTCATGTATTTGTGTGTCGTGGTGTTTGTTGTGTCAGGTGAAATTTTTGTTCCCCAACATGTCTCCGCGGCGGCGGAATCGGTTACGGTTCGACGAGGAGGCGCTGTGGAGCGTCACCGACCAACCTACCGCTGACGAGGTTAGTTTGCTTTTGTTTTGTTTTTGTTTCGTTTCGTTCCGTTTTGTTTTGTGTGTTTATTCGGAACTTCTTCTCTTTTTTTTGTATCAGTCTTCCTGGTATGTATATCTATATATATTTGTTGTGTGGGTCTTTGGTTGCTTGTTGTTCGCCGAATCCAGAAACGTCTACCAACCTATCTAGGATTTTTTGGGTATTTTTTCGCCGGCGATTCCTACCCCCACCCCCACCCTCACCATCCGCGCCCACCCTTTCCCCCTCTCACCTAAGCACACCCTCATCTACCTCCACCCCCCCCCCGTTCAGTGTCTATGGTCATACGACTACGGCCATGCATGATGATGAGTACACACCCCCCCCCCCCCCCCCCCCCCCCCCCCCACCCCCCCCCCCCCCCCCCCCCCCCCCCCCCCCCCCCCCCACCCCCCCCCCCCCGTTCACTATGTAATACATGGAAAGAAGGTAAATGAGCGCCCAACACAGCAGGTGTCTCAATTAGGGGTAGGAACGGTACTCTGCCTCGAAAGTGGTGCTTGGTCAATTGTCAAATGAATAAGGCAAGCAACAACTGAATACGCCCCCTGCCCCCTATTGCTCCGCCTCGAAAGGGATGCGTGGTCAACGGTCTAATGCCTATGGTGAACGACAAACGAGTACCCCCCCCCCCCCCCCCCCCCCCCCCGCCGCCCTCCATTGCTGTCTCTGGAAGTGGGCACACCACTAAATGAATCAATGAATTCGACGCTGTCATCCACATGAAAGAAAGTCCGCCTCACAAGCGGTTCTTTGTAGGACACACGCTCACTCTTCATGTGGCTCGCTCACCCAATACTTGACGGCGCTTCGCCCTTAGCGCAGGCAATACGGTCTGCCTGGTCGGTGAAGACCCGACGTTGCTCCGTCCCGGCATTGTAGGGATGCGAGGGTCATGTGGTCATACGACTACGGTCATGCCTGACATGAGTACACTCCCCCCCCCCCAACTCCCTGACATCTCACGCCCAACGCCACCCCGCCGCCGCCTCGCCTCCCCCGATATAGTTGCCGCCCCTTGCTCGTTTGTCGTTGCCTCGGCTTTGTTTCCTCCCCGTCTGTTTTGACGCGCTCTCTCTCTGGATGCGTCGATGTGTGTTTTTTTTTTTTTGTTCAGATCAGCAGCATCGCTCTCCTCCTGCCCGAGGTGACGATGGCGACCGCGGTGGTCGATGGCACCGCTTGCGTGGGGGGTAACGCAATCTCATTCGCGTCGGTCTTCCAGGAAGTCTGGTGAGCACTCACTGACTGTTCCGAGAGCGCGTTTTGATATTTACGGAGGGCCATAGTAAACAGGACCTACGGTACACAGACAGTCAAAAAAAAAACCTTTAAATTTACCTATTTTTTCTAGGAATATTTTGGTCCTGTTTACTGTGACCCCCCGTAATAGTATGGGCACAATTGTTTCGCCATCGAAGTGACCCGCGATGAGCGGCAGAATGCCAAAACACGAACTTGAATGCGCGTTGAATTGATGTGTGCGTAGCAACTCGTCGAGGTATAATTTTGGTGCCAGCGCGTATGCTGAGCGCATTCATCGTCGATCATCGAGACATGGTACGTACCAGCGCATACTTCGTAGTACCCAACGCAATTTTTTTATGTGTACCAGGTATTACGGGGGTCCATAGTTAACAGGACCTACGGTACATGCGAAAAACAGTATATTTACCTTTTGTTAATATTACGGGGGTCCATGGTTAATGGGACCCAATTTTGTTAGTAAAAATAGGTAAATATATAGGTTTTATGTACACCGTAGGTCCTGTTAACTACGGACCCCCGTAATAACAATATTTGGTCCTATTTACTATGGTCCCTAGTAATAGTGGAGTAGAAATCGTACTGCCGGCGCATCGTGCGAACACACACTACCAACACAACCAACATACATACGCCTGATAAATAGTGCAAACACCTGCTTCGTGTATAGATAGATCATACGAAGTGCCTGGTAGATATTAGGGCCCATCTTATCGAGGACTTTTGGTTCTTTCAATTTGACTTGTTTGATATATATATATATATATATTTTATTTTTTTTTTCTATTTTAATTTAAGGGCCCATCTTGTCGAGGACTTTCGGTTCTTTCAATCTGACTTGATTTTTTTTTTTTTTTTTTTTTCTAGGTTCATTTGTTGCGTCTGATTGAACGAAATTTAGTGTTCCCCGTTAAGATGGGCTCTTGCCAACACGTACGAGAGCAAGTCGTTGACGGGTGCGGCCGTTGACGAGATCATGAAGATCGGGAGGTGGAAGTCGCAGAGCGGAGCGAATTTCTACGTCGGCTCGACCGCCGCCAAAGCGGAAACGGGACCACTGCTACGGAGGACCATAGTAAACAGGACCTACGGTACACACAAAAGCCTATATATTTCCCTATTTTTTCAATCAAAATTTGGTCCCGTTTACTATGGTCACCCTTAATAATAATACCCGACCGCGAGCGAGCTAGCCACTGCTGTCCCTGGCTTTTTGAGTCAGTTTTTTCCTTCGCGTGCGCGCCGAACGCACGGCTAAACTATTCCAGTACGAAGCAAGTCAGGGTGAGACAAACACACACACAGCACGAACAAAGAAACACAACGAAGTTTCGAGTAGGACCACCGACCGGGGCGGGAGGCCTCATCCAATCCAATGCTTACGTTGAACGACCGTTGGCAGCGTGAAATAATACTGCTGTATCACGGGGGACCCTAGTAAATAGGACCTACGGTACACACAAAAACCTATATATTCACCTATTTTTACTGACAATTTGGGTCCTATTTACTATGGTCCCCCGCAATATTACGGAGGGCCTTAGTAAATAGGACCTACTGTACACACAAAAACCTATATATTCACCTATTTTTACTAACAATGTCTGGTCCTGTTTACTATGGTCCCCCGTATTACTAAAAATCCAATCCAAGGAACCAATCTTTTTTGGGTGCAACGATACGAATCCAGGATTTGTTGGACTTGCTCAGAGTTAGAATGCGCAAAAGCGATCGGTCTGTTGAAGCCTAACCTATAGCTTTCGACAACAGGGTAGTACGAGGCACAGGAAAAAATCAGGCCTTCCCAACCATCCCACGGGCTCAGTAGTGTTTTTTTTTTCCGCACGATTTTTCTAGTGCAAGAGATGGGCGCCGCGCTGAGAGCGCACTCACCGCGGAGTTTTTTTTTTATCCCTGCTCCGGAGCGGGAGGGCTTCATCCAATCCTAAACTTGCACTGAATGATCGTTGGCAGCGTGAAAAGAAAACTGTATTGGTATTTGTTTTTAAAGTATCAATGCTTGCATCACTAACGCGCGCGCTTTTTTTGCGCGAGTCGCGCGCCGCACCTGGTCGGTATTGTTTTTTCCCGAATAACTCTGCGAGTAGATAACAACCTTTCCCACGCTACTCGCACTACTAGTAGAGGGTTTTGACAAGAGGGAGGCGGCGGTGAGGGTGGTGGGGGGAGGGGGGGGGGGGGGCGGCATCAGGCGCGTCTACGTACGTGTCAGTACGTACGGCTGGAAAAATTTCGAAACACGATAGTGTCTCATCCTACCTTGCGTTTCCTTTCCTTACCTTACCTTGCCCTACCTTGCCCTACCTCATCTAACAGCCCCACACCTTGCCTTACCTTTCTCTACCTTCCCCTAACCACCTAACACCACCCAGCAGTACCCTACCTTAGCTTGGCCTACCTTAGCTTACCCTACCCTACCCTACCCTACCCTACCCTACCCTGCTCTATATCGCCCACCCTACCCTACCTTGCCTTGCCTTGCCTTGCCTTGCCTTGCCTTGCCTTGCCTTGCCTTGCCTTGCCTTGCCTTACCTCGCATTTACCCTACCCTACCCTACCATACCCAATCAATAACCAGGGCTGTCGAGATCAATCCAGACCGCTTCAAGCTCCTCCGAGGCAACATAAAGAAGGCTGTGGGCTCGGCGGCGGCCTCGCGAAGGGTGCGATTCTTCAACGCGGATTTCCTTGATTTTTTGGAGGCCGAAAAGTCGGAGATAGGGGCCAAACAACCCGTCATCTTTCTCGACCCTCCGTGGGGTGGCTCGGACTACAAGAAACAGGTGGGGCGAGATTTTTTTTTTTTGTCTGTGATTTTGTCGAGTGGGAGGAGAAGGAGGCGAGGTCGGGGGGGGGGGCGGGCAGGAGGAGGGGAAGGGGGGGGGGGGGGGGGGGGGGGGGGGGGGGGGGGGGGGGGGGGGGGGGGGGGGGGTAGGGGGAGGGGGGGGGAGGAGGGGGGAGGGGGGGGGGCTGGAGGAGATGGGGGGGGGGGGGCGGGGTGTACTCATTGTCATGCATGGCCGTAGTCGTATGACCATAGGCCCTCGCATCCCTACAATACCGGGACGGAGCACGTCTGGTTTTCACGGACTTGGCAGACACTGCTTGCACCAAGCGCGAAGCGCTGTGAGGTGTTGGGCGAGTCGCATGAAGGGTGAGCTGCATCCTACTAAGAACCGCTCTAGAGGCGGATTTTCTTGCGTATGGATATTTAACGGCATTAATGAAAGGATTTAATTTCTGGTGTGGCCACTTCCAGATACAGCAATGGGTTTACTATGTTACAACTGCCTCGCGGGTGCCTCACCATGTACACACTGCGCGATACGATCGTCCCCCTAGTGCGGAGTAAACGTTCTCCCCGCACGAACATGATCTAACTCGACCGCCAACCGTGGTAACCGCCAAAAAAAAAACAAGAAAGAGACAAAAAAACGATACCCTGGCTGTCTACGTCGTAGCTCACGCAGTGAGAGGCGTGTTTTACAGCGTCGTCACCAACCGACGCCAGCCCAACCTATATATACCAGGTATATAATATAGGGGGGGGTAGAGGAGGAGGAGGGAGGTAGTAATTTAAATGGGGTCGACCGTTCGAGGACGTGCAGGGGAACAATGGACGGAGGCATTATTCGCAGTGACAGCATCGGCCAAATGTTAAGTGTAAGGCAGTATGGGCATGGGACTGACTACTGCTACAGCAGTGGCAGGTTGATGCCTTTGGCTATGCTCTGGTCACCACACTAGGTCCTTGCCGATGTTAGAAGTTATGACCTCTTTGTATTGTTATAGTTGCTGTTTGCCTCGCCCGATGTCTTCCGAACTTAGGGGCGAGGTGCTCATCGGAAGTGAGGCAGGCGTTTTAACGCCTGCCAGGTATGATGAGGGGACGTTGCTTCAAACCGTGACGCCGCGCAACAGGGGAGAGGGGATACAATGTCACAAACGAGGCGGTACCCTTTTTGCTGTTATTGCTGCTGTGGTAGCGGGGATTAATGCAGGTGTATGCGCCCGAACCGGCGCATGCGCAATGCTATCGCAAAAGGAGTTTGCACCACCGAACACGCGCTGCTGCTGCACTGTCCGCTCTGGACGGTAAATGTGAAGAGCGCCTGGTCTTCGTATTGACGTTCACACGGTCCTTACGATGTTTCCCTCCAGATTTGGACAAAACATAAGGACGGTTTCGTCTTCATATTTATGTTTAAAGGGTGATTATGTTTCCGTCCAGATCTGGACTGGACGGAAATGTGAAGACCGTTTGGTCTTCATATTTGTATACAAAGGGTGCTTATGTTTCCGTCCAGATCTGGACTGGACGGAAATGTAAGGACAGTTGGGTCTTCATAATATTTTCCAAAGGGCGCTTAAATTTTCGTCCAGATCTGAACTGGACGGAAAAATAAGGACCGTTTGGTATTCATATTTATGTTCGAAGGGTTCTTATATTTTCGTCCAGCTGTAATCTGGACGGAAACATAAGGACCGTTTGGTCTTCATAGTAATGTAATGTGTAAATTAACCTTGTGTTGCCTTTCAGAGATGTGCTGCTGAGAAGGCTGCAAGATCACGTGTTAACGTGTTATAACGGGGGTCCATAGTAAATGGGACCAAATATTGTTCGTAAAAATAGGTAAATATATAGTTTTTTGTGTGTACCGTTGGTCCTGTTAACTATGGTCCCCCGTAATAGTAGTAGTATTACGGGGGACCATAGTAAATAGGACCTATGGTGCACATAAAAAACCTATATATTTGCCTATTTTTACTATAAAAAATATTTGGTCCCATTTACTATGGTCCCCCCGTAATAATGAAGTTGCGCAGCAGGATATTTGTAGCTGTCGTCAGCTTGTGTGCGTGCGCTGTGGTTGATTCGGAGAGTTAGGGGAATCGTATTGATGGCGGACGGTGATTTGATTGCTTGTGTGTGTTTTTCTTGTGTTTTTGTTGCTCTGCAGCGAAATGAAAACTAAAATATGTATCTGGCACGTGCGTTGTAGTTGAAATATATTGAGCTATCGACGAATTATTTTCATGAAATCTGCCGGAAAAAAAAAGCGTTTGGATGAGGTAAAAAACAATATAGGCGTCGGCCGTCTCGAAAAGGAAAGTTTTCCTTTTTTTTCTGTTGGCGCCGTCTTGCAGAATCGAAACTTGCGCCACATTTCGCATTCGCTTGCACTAAAATTACGATGCAGGGCTTGGTTTGGTGTTTTTACCGCGCTGTCAATATTTTAAGGTATGCCGCACATAGACACAGACTTTTTTTTAGTTGGCTAGGTTCCGGAGGGTTGGACGGGCCTCGCGTGATCAAAACGCTGCCGCCGGTTCGGCGGAGGCACGTGGAGTCTGGGGTTTGTTTTGGGGTGTGGGGCGTGCTCGTGTGGTGGAGTGGGATTTGCACACATCGCATCGTTGCTTGTTGTTGGTGTTCGTTGGTGTTGCTGGTGCCACCTTCTCTTAGGGCCACTCCTAACGAACAAAAAAAATCACGATTCGTGATATTTTCGTCGTGAATCGTGATTTTTTTTGTCGTGAAAAAATCACGATTCATCTCATGACGCCAATTTTTTTTTAGCTTTTCCCTAAAAAAAACAAAATCACAATTCGTGACATTTGTCGTGTCTCAAAATACGCCTGATCAAGGCACTACGCAACCCACGCGCACCAACGGTATCCGACAGTGAGTCGGTATAGGGGCATGGCAGACTCTGCTTCGTACGCCGCTTGCGGACAACGGGCGGCTACCCAAAGACACCGCTGGGCGCGGGCTAACGAGTAGGTTGTGGCCTCGAAATTTCCAGGAGGAGGAGCCACTGCTGGAAGACAAACGGAAAATGACCTGGAGATGTCACAGGCCAGGCCGGACAGACGGCCTGCGAGATGAAATCTCGCGAAACGAGCTTGGCCGACGGTCGGTAAAGTTGGAATCTCGCAGGCTGGGTCAGGCTTGGGCCCGCGATTCGAATATATCACGGGCTGGGCCAGGTGCGGACGACCCAGCCCGGCCTGGCCGTGCCCCACTCTCGAGAGTTGGCTCCACACCCCCCAAAAAACGTTGGGTTTGAAATATCAGAATTTCAACTATTTGAAAATATATCACGAAACGCGACGTTTTTTTTTTTTTTTTTTTTTTTTTCGGCTTTTTTCGTTATAGAACTGAAACGTCACGGATCGTGATCTTTTGGCATGCCAAAAAATCACGAATCGTGATTTTTTTTTCGGTTCGTTAGGAATGGCCCTTGGTGCGGGGGGGACCATCGTAAATAGGGCCAAATATTGTTACTAAAAATAGGTAAATATGTAGTTTTTTATGTATCATAGGTCCTATTAGCTATGGACCCCAGTAAATAGTATAGAAAGAAGGGACGGGCTACGTACGTAGCGCTCAGCAACACGGCGAAAGAGGAGGAACACCTGAGAGAGATGTACGAGAGGGGTTAAGAGAAGAGATAGGAATGAAAAAACATATCGTTACGGGGGACCATAGTAAATGGGACCAAATATTGCTAGTAAAAATAGGGAAATATATAGGTTTTTATGTGTACCGTAGGTCCTGTTTACTATGGTCCTCCGTAATAGTAGCTGCACGGCCCGGATGGACTCTACGCGAAAAACGCTGAAACCGCGATTTCGTGTAGGGGACCTGGGCCTCTGCCAGAAAGAAGGAAGCGGTATACCAGCATACCAGCAGCCGGGAGGGGGAGGGAGAAGATGGCACAGCAGGTGTGCCGTTGTGGCAAAAACAATAGAAAGCAGAACTCACGTGGTGGGAGAGTGTCACTTGCACAAGGAGGAACGAACGGCATGTGTTGGTGGAGGAGGTGAGGAAAATAGACGAATGTGACATGGAGAAGTTTGGCACGCCGATAGTAGCGAGAAGACGATCGCTATCCAATTATTGAGGGTTTTAGCCAAAATCAGGTATACCTGGCCACTTTTCGGCCAAGATCAGTTACATGCTACTGTAAAAACAAGCACAAAACACACCCCTGGAGCCCTGCTATTGGCCAGGCTGACATCGTAACTGATTTTGGCTCGAAAAAGCCAAAAAGGTATACCTGATTTTTTTTCTAACTCTGTCTACCTTCAACTGATTGATGATGGCCACAGACGGCGACGCAAGAAGGGGATATAAGATGAGCAAAAAGTGTCCACAGTATGTAATATATGGAAAAGGCGTGAGGAGCGCCCAAATGTTAGAGGTGTCTCTGTCAGAAGTAGGTACGGTGCGTCGTCTCGAAAGGGATGTGTGGTCCATGCTCAAGCGACTGAGGCCAGGCCCCCTGAACCTCACGTATGCGCCGTCTCGAAAGGGATGCGTGGTCAACGGTCAAATCACCGAGGCAAGCAACAATATGCGTACCCCCCCCGCCCCTTCACCTAACCCTCTCTCCCTCTCTCCTCGCCTCCACTCAATCCTCCCCCCTTCCTTTTTCCTCAGAGTTTGGTGGACCTTTTTCTGTCGGACACGCCGATGGTTGAGGTCTGTGGCCGGGCGGGCGGCAGCGGGGCGTGAGGCACGTGCTTCTCAAGGTGACCCCCCCCCCCCACCGCCCTATTTTTCTTCCCCCCCCCCCGGCCCCCATGGTCATACGACTACGGCCATGCATGAGATCGAGTACATCTCTTCTATCGAGTACACCCCAACCTTGCCCCCCCCCCCCCCGCCCCCATGGCCATACGACCACGGCCATGCATGACATGATTACCCCCCCCCCCCCCCCCCTTTCCCCGCCCCCCCCCCTTCCTCTCTCCCCCATCCGCCCTCCCTCCCCCCCCCCCCCTCCTCATATCTCCCCCTGCTACCCCCCTTCCTCCGTCTCGCTTTTGCTTCCCCCTTCCCCCCTACCAGGTAGAATGCAGTAGGCCCGTAGCCCCTGTTAACCCTCTTTTAGGACTGCGGTCCCGTTTCGTGGACGAACCAGTCTAATTTAAAGTAATTTGTCTCCAAAACGGGACTGCAGTGCTAGACGGGTTCAGGGAAGGAACCCCGCGATCGAGAGAAAATTGTGCGTGAGGGGCCTCAAATGTCCTGCCCACCGTTTTTTTTTTTCCCCCCACAAAACCTGACTGTCTGTAAGGGTCCGGTACCATCTCTATTAAGGGATGTTCGGGGGGGGTACCTGTACAAGGGA
Source organism: Macrocystis pyrifera (assembly GCA_031763025.1). Classification (NCBI taxonomy): domain Eukaryota; class Phaeophyceae; order Laminariales; family Laminariaceae; genus Macrocystis; species Macrocystis pyrifera. The sequence goes on along the minus strand of JASSKH010000017.1, from coordinate 5,084,296 downwards.
GTTCCAACCCCGAACGCACTGTTAAATAGGGTCTCTTTGAAAGAGACCGCCTACTGTATACCGGGTATATAAGGGCCCATCTTATCGAGGACTTTCGGTTCTTTCAATTTGACTTGATTTTTTTTTTTTTTTCTAATTTAATTTGCATCTGATTGTGAACGAAATTTAGTGTTCCCCGTTAAGATGGGCTCTAATGTAGTCACCGCTCTGTCCCTGTGAGGGATGTTTTGATGGAATCTTACTGTGCAAACGGTCCCTTATATTTTGGTACAGAGGCGGTCTACGAGAGAGGTTCGCCCTAATTTTTCTGAGACTCTTTTCCTCGCTTAAGAAGCGCTCCATACCTCACCCGAAAACAGACTTTCGGCAAAAAATCAAATCGCGTCCCGATTATTACGGGGGACCATAGTAAATAGGACCAAATATTGTTATTACGGGGGTACATATTAATAGTTAATAGGACCTATGGTATACATAAAAAACTATATATTTACCTATTTTTACTAACAAAATTTGGTCCTGTTAACTATGGACCCCCGTAATAGTAAAAATATGTAAATATAAATATAAAGTTTTTTACGTATACCATAGGTCCTATTAACTATGGACCCCCGTAATAGTAAAAATCCCATGACCCAGGTATACGAAAAAAAAAAGCAACATTTTTTCGAAACGAGATTGACTGGCAATTCTGACAATTTTGGTCAAGGAACCCCGTCATTCAGAAAACATTTTGAGCGAATAAGTGCTATTACGGGGGTCCATAGTTAATAGGACCTATGGTATACGTAAAAACCTATATATTTACCTATTTTTACTAATAATATTTGGTCCTATTTACTATGGTATGGTCCCGTAACAGTGGTCCCTCTCTCGTACAACGCGTCAAACAGAGTGGTGTATATACGTATATACATACATGCAAGTATATGAAAAGATTGGGTTGGCGTCGGGTGGCAACGGCGTCGTGGAAGACGCCAAGGCACTGGGTGAAGCAACAGTAGAGACTACCAGGGCACCCGTTTTTTTTTTTGTTTTTTGACGATCACCATGGCTGGTTGGTGGTCGAGTTGCTGTATGTAGACCGTACTCTGTGCGGGGGTGGAGAAAAGCCTCCGAAGTCTGGACATGGGAGGGGGGTGGGGGGGGATGGTCGCATCGGGCCTTGTGTAGTGCGTATGGGTCAGGTACCCGCGAGTTGGTTACATGGTATACCCATCGCTTGTTTTCTGGGAGTGGCCACACCGGAAAACGAATCAAGCCATTCGGCGCTGTCATCCGTGTGCACGGAAGCACGCGCAAGGTGCCGGTGCCCCTCTGTCTCTCCAGCGGTTCTTGCCATTGCGGGGACCAGTAGTAAATAGGACCGAATATTGTTAGTAGAAATAGCGAAATATGTAGGTTTTTTTGTGTGTACCGTAGGTCCTGTTTACTATGGTCCCCTGCAATAGGATGCAGCCCGCACTTCCCGCGACTCGTCGAACACCTCACGGCGCTTCGCACTCGCTGCAGGCGATGTCTTAACACACTTGGTCGGTCAAAACCCGACGTTGCTCCGTCCCCGGCATTGTGGGGGATGCGAGGGCCTATGGCCATACGACTACCGCCATGCATGACAATGAGTACCCCCCCAACACCCCCCCCCCCCCCCCCCCCCCCCCCCCCCCCCCAAACGCTAAACACTATGGTCATACGACTACGGCCATGCATGAGATCGAGTACATCTCTCCTATCGAGTACACCCCAAACACCGCCTCCCTTTGCCTGAAGCCCCGCCGGCGTGGTTGGCGTTTGTGTGGATGTACCTCCTTTTCGATGTGGTAATGCCTTTTTTTAACCCGTGGAACTCCCCCTACCTACGTATGGTTTGCTACCAAGCAAGCGAACGAACAAAAATGTCTGTATCATACGTGCATGTTTTGGTCGAAGGGCTACTACTGTATGTAGCAGAATCGGCTGTTCCCTCCGGACATGCTTGACCCGACCCAACGGTGTCTTGATGACCGGAGCCGGTAGGACATGGCTACTCCTCCTTGCCCCCCTCCCCTCCCACCTGCCCTCTCCTCGTCTTCTCCTTACCCCGTCCGTCTTTCCCTTCCCTTCCACGTCTTCCTCCTCTCTTCGCCCCCCTCCATCGCCTCCACTCTACCACCGCTGCCTACCCCACTTTCCATATAACGTTACCTACCCCCCCCCCCCCCCCCCCCCCCCCCCCCCCCCCCCCCCGCCTCCGTATGACTACGGCCATGCACGATAATGAGTACAACCCCCCCCCTCCATGTCTCTAAAATTTTCTGTGTAATATATGGAAACAACGTAATAAGCGCCCAGATGTTGGAGGTGTCTCTGTTAGGAGTAGGAACGGTGCTCCGTCTCGAAAGGGATCCGTGGTCAATGGTCAAATGACTAAGGCAAGCAACAAATGAGTACCCCCCCCCCCCCCCCCCCCTCCCCCCACATGTATACCTGGTATATATATAGGTTGGGTTACCGTCGGTTGGCGACGACGCTGTAAAACACGCCTCTCACTGCGTGAGCTAGACAGCCAGGGTAGTTTTTTTTTTTTTTTTTTTTTTGGCGGGTACCACGGTTGGCGGTCGAGTTAGATCATGTTCGTGCGGGGAGAGCCTTTACTCCGCACTAGGGGATGATCGTATCGCGTAGTGTGTATATGGTGAGGCACCCGCGAGGCAGTTACACAGTAAACCCATTGCTGTCTCTGGAAGTGGCCACCCCAGAAACTAAATCAATTCATTGATGCTGTCATCCATATGCAAGAAAGTCCGCCTCACAAGCGGCTCTTGGTAGGATACACACTCACCCTTCATGTGACTCACTCACCCAACACTTGACGGCGCTTCGCGCTTGGTGCAAGCAATGTCTGCCTGCCTGGTAGGTGAAAACCCGACGCGCTCCGTCCCGGCATTGTAGGGATGCGAGGGTCTATGACTACGGCCATGCATGATAATGAGAGTACCCCCCCCCCCCCCCCCCCCCCCCCCCCCCCCCCATATCTCTCTCCCTTAGGTTCCGACGAACTTCAACATCAGGCGCTTCCGAGGCGCTGTTGGGGCCGCGGGGCGCGTCTCCCTGCACGAGCGAAACATGCGCAAGATGCTGCTAGTCGCTGTTGACTACGGCCTCCCCCCCCTCTCCACCCCTCCCCTATCCCCCCTCCTGCCCCCGCTGTCGCCGGCCCCCCTACCCTCTCTCTTGCCGTTTCACTTCGGTGATGATGTTGGTGGTGGTAGCGGTGGCGGTGCTGCTGCTGCTGCTGCTGCTGCTAGCGGTGCTGCGGCAGCTAGTGCAGCAGCCAACAAGGCCGCTGCGGTGGAACTCCTAGGGTTTTTACATGGTGGAAGCGTTCCGGCATCGCTGATGCCGTCACCGAATTGTACCGGCGGTGTTATTGGTGGTGTTATTGGTGGTGGTGGTGGTGGTGGTG